>PVIY010040894.1:0-13174 GCA_004026745.1 Myrmecophaga tridactyla | reverse complement strand
TTATGATATTGTGATGGAATAAATGCATTTTGTGTATGGAAAAAACATGTCTTTTGGGTGTCCAGAGGGTGGGATGTGCTGGTTTGAGACTGTTATGTACAATAGAAAGCCCATGTTCTTTTAATCCAATCTTGTGGGGGCAGAGTTATTTTGTTAGGTGGGAACTTTTTTACAAGGTTGCTTCTTTGGAGATGTGATCCTATCCATTTACTGTAGATCTTAATCCATTTACTGAGCTCCCTTAAGAGAAAGACACTGTGGATACAGAAACACCCCATGAGATGCAAAGCTAAATGAAATCCAGAATTTTCCCTGGAAATACTAAGAGAGGACCTTGGAGTTAGAAGTGAAATAGATTATCTTTTCAAAATGTGAATTTGTTAGTTTACAAGATTACAAGTCTGAGGCTATGAAAATGTCAAAAGCAGAGCATCATCAAAATGACACCTTTTTTCTGAAGACAGGCTTCAGGTGAACCTGGATTCCTCTGTCAGATGGTAAGGTACATGGTGGCATCTGCTAGTCTCTCCCTTCTGTTATGGGTTTCATTGCCTCCATCTTCTGTCTTCTGTGGCTTCCTTATGTTTCTGTGGCTTTCTGTCTCTTTCACTGAATTTCATCCTTTTATAAAGGACTCCAGTAAGATGAATAAGAACTGCTGTTTTGAGGTAGGTCACATCTCAAGTAAAAGTTCTACTCACCAAAGGATCCTACTTACAATTGGTCCTCACTAACAGGAATAGACTAAATTGATGAACATGATTTGCTAGGGAACATAAAAGCTTCAATTTATCATAAGCACATTCATTACTTTATGTTTTGATGAAAAGTAATTGATTTTATAACTTCTTACTTATTTACTTTAGATAAATAAGGTGTGAATGTGATATTTCACATATCTCCTCTTGGTTATGTTTTGCTAGAGAACACTTATGAATAGTGAGGTTGGAGTGTGTGTGTATGTAAGCCATGAAAACATATTCTTAAAGTTATTCCATGCCTTTGGGTGTGAATCAATTGTAAATAGAACTTTTGATGACCTACTTTAGTTAAGGTATGTCTCATGTCAATCAGGGTGGGTCTTAATTATATTACTAGAGTTATTATAGTGCAATGAAATCCAGACAGAGAGAGAGAAAGCTACAGACAGAGAAAACAAAGGCTGAAATCAATGGATGATGATACCTGGAGACTGAAGAAAGGTTGCCAGCATCAAGAACACCTTTGTCAGCTGGGAAGGTAATACCCCAATTCTGTTATTCCTTGCTCCCTGTTCATTGCCCTAAGCTTCTTACTCCAGCTTCCTCTCTTGGCTTCTCTGGAGTAAACCCTGAATTTCATCTCTTATCATAGCATCTCCCAGGGTGTTTTCTATCCCCAAAATGTCTCCAACTTAAAGGAGGACTCCAGTAAGCAGATTAAGACCCAGCTTGAATGTGCAAGATCACATCTCCATGGAATTATCCTAATCAAAATTCCCACCTAACAAGAGGCCTTCTCCCACAAGATTGGATTAAAAGAATATGGCTTTTATGGGCTGTATAATAGTTTTAAACCAGCATAGCTTGCTTTCTCCCAAAATATGTAACCATCAGGTGCTCTCTTGCTGAAATCTGTGAGGTTCCTTGCCTTTGTGTCTCTGCTCCCTATCAAATGGAGATCTCTTTATTCTTGTGCCCACTTTTAAAGTTTCAGCTGACTTCCAGCTTATTTATTTTGGATGTCTCCAAGCTCTCTATTCCAGAGTCTTTTCTTCATCAAGTCCCTGGTAATATTGATTAAGATAATATTGATCCCAATTTTGGCAGACCATGATTTAAATGGAAATATTTGATAGTTCCTATTTACAAAAGGTTTTATAATTACTGATATGCAAAATAAGATTTAAAACATGACAAAATTGAGTACATCACTCAATCTGTCTCAGTCCTCTATTGGGAAGAAAAAAGAGAACATCTTTCTATATACAAAATTCCTTCATCCCTCCAAATATCCCAAAATTGCTAAATCATTTCAGTAACAATTCTAAATCCAAAGACACATTAAATGCAGTTTTGGGCAACATCCATCCTGAGGCAAAATTCCTCTGTCTGTGGATCTGTGAAATGAGAAAACAAGTTATCTTATGTGAAAACATAACAGAGGGACAGAAATTGAACAGACACTCCCATTCCAAAGAATGGATATTAGAAGGAAAAAGAGTCCAAAGTTCTGAATCTGCATTAGATTCAATTTCTGAGAATCATCTGTAAATCAGTGCTTTTTCCTCAGGACTTTCTTGAATCACAGATCTATTCCTTCTATGCAACTGGCCATGGTCATGTTCTCTGCAAACAATTGAAACTAGGTCCCAACCTTGAAGTCTTGGGTCAGGGACTTCTTAAAGGTTGGCATGTAAAATGCACCCTCTTTCTTTTCAGTGGCTGCTGAACACCACCAGAATATCTTGACAGTGGGCACAACCCTTCAAATCTTGGGTCAGAAATCCTGCCTTACCCAAAAGTTTGGCAGAAAACCATTGTCCCATGGCCCAAGGAGATATCCTTTACTCAGCAGAGAACTCTGATTCTATGGCATCGATTGGATGTCATTTTTACCTCATTTTATCTTGTCTCTGGCCTCTTCCTTCCAATCTGGCGGTGTATCTGCTCAAACAATATTCTCACAAAACCCTGCAGTTTTTGCAAGAAGTTCATAGGGGTCTGTATTAGCTAGAGTTCTCTAGAGAAATGGAATCAGCAAGAAATATCCATAAATATAAAATTTATAAAAGTGTCTCACGTAACTGTAGAGTTACATGTGATCCAAAATCTACAGGGTAGGCTGTGAAGCTGACAACTCTAGTGAAGGGTCTGAATGAATGTCAAGGAGAAGCTTATCTGCTGAAGCAGGAAGAGACCCTGTCTCTTCTGATTCCTCCTTAAAAGTCTCCCAGAGATTAGGTTAAATGGCACTCATTGCAGAAGACACTCCCCTTGGTTGATTATGAATGCAATCAGCTGTGGATGCAGCTGATGTAATCATGGTTTAATTCTATGAAATATCCTTATAGCAACTGACAGGTCAGCACTTGCCCAACCAAACAAATGGGCACCCCCACCTGGCCAAGTTGACACATGAACCTGAGCATGACAGTTCACCCCTTGTCAATTTGGTAGTTATACCCCTTACCTTAAACCATACTTAATCTCAAAATAGGAAAAAATAAAAAACAGATTTTTTTCCTCACTAAACAATACTCAACTGTCCCATGCACAACTGAAAAAGCAGTAAATCTCCCTAGAATAGGGTACAAGTCCTTGGGTAATATTCATTCTTAAACTTGATAACTTACAACTTAAATACCATAATGCTAACAAAACAGCTTTACAGTCCATTTCTGTAATTGATCACGTGGTCACAGTTCATATTTATTACTACCTCCTTCCACTACCTATCCCATGTGCCCTTTCCCCTCAGGAAGCACTTCAACTGGCCATGATTCTTTGCCTGATGGGGTGACCCAAGCCTTCATTCCTGAAGTTTCAGAGCCATTGGTAGTCTTGCCTGGAATGTGTTGTTGCAGTTTTCCACTGATTTTAATCACAGGGCATGGTAGTACTAAAAGATGCCTAGTATATCTCCTATATTCCAGGAAAACTCTTCTTTACCTCCATTGTGTAGTTGCAGTCCTAATTCCCCTTGATAGTCAGAGCCAATCACCCCATTCAGCAATGAAATCCCTTTCTTGGCTTGTTGACCCAAGAGCATGAGTAGCCCAAAGTTATGAGGTGGCAGCCTTAGATTCCAGTTCCATTGAATCGTTGTTTCTCCTGGTGGAAGCACTTCCCCTTCCAGAGCTAAAACCTATAGACCAACAGAGCACAAAATCATGGGACAGGAAGCAAAAATTTTCCTAGTGTATCACTAGGGGCAATAGCAAGTGGTGCCACTCCCATTTACACCTTTGGTTCCTGGACACATGGATCCTAGCTATGGGAGAAACAGCACCCTACAGTGGATGCTGATTCAGGGCATACACAGCTTCCTGGAGAACATTACTCCAGCCCTGCAAGGAATTGCCACCTAGTTGGCACTGTAATTGAGTTTTCAAAAGGCCATTCCACTGTTCTATCAATCCAGTGCCTCTGGATGATGTGGAACATGGTAAGACCAGAGAATTCCATGAGCATGTGCCCATTCCCACACTTCATTTGCTGCGAAGTGTGTTCCTTAATCAGAAATAATGCTGGGTGGAATACCATGATGATGGATAAGACATTCTGCAAATCCATGGATGATAGTTTTGGCAGAAACATTGCATGCAGGGAAAGCAAACCCATATCCAGAGTATGTGTCAATTCCAGTTAGAACTAATTGCTGCTCCTTCCATGAACGGAGTGGTCCAATGCAATCAACCTGCCACCATGTAGCCGGCTGGTCACCTTGAGGAATGGTGCCATATCAGGGGCTGAGTGTGTGTCTCTGCTGCTGGCAGATTGGGCACTCAGCAGTGGCCAAAGCCAGGTCAGCCTTGCTGAGTGGAAGTCCACGTTGCTGAGCAAATGCATAACCTCCATTCATACCACCATGACCACTTTGTTCATGAGCCCATTGGACAATGACAGGAGTTGCCGGGGAAAGAGGCTGACTGGTATCCACAGAACATGTGACCTTATCCACTTGATTATTAAAACTTCTAATGAATTCACCACCTTGTGCACATTTACACGGGACACAAATAGCTTTGTGTTTTTAGCCCACACAGAAAGAGGGCTATCTACATATCTCTTCCCCAGACCTCTTTGTCACCAATTTTCCCATTGTAGTCTTTCCAAGTCCTTGACCATCCAGCCAAACCATTAGCAACAGCCCATGAGTCAGTCTACAAATGCACCTCTGACCAGTTCTTCTTCCTAGCAAAATGAACAACTAAGGTGCATTGCTTGAAGCTCTGCCTACTGGGAGGATTTCCCCTCACCACCGTCCTTCAAGGACATCCCAGAAAAGGGGTATATGTGCTGCAGCTGTCCATTTTTTGGTGGCACCTGCATACAGATGCAGAACTATCTGTAAATCAGGCCTGAGTTTTCTCTTCCTCAGGCAATTCATGGTAAGAAACTCCCCAAGAGGCCATAGCTTTGAACTGGGAAGGAGAAGGTAATGTGGCAAAAGTGGAGACCATGGGCATTTGGGCCACTTCCTCATGTAACTTACTTGCTCCTTCAGGACCTGCTCTGGCCCTATCTCATATATACCATTTCCATTTTATGATAGCCAATCTAAACCATTATATACAGCATACCCCAATACAGGATGGGGCTTGTTTACCTGTTCCCATACAAGGGAGGATGTGTTGATTTGCTCAAGCAATGATTCCGCATCCAGAACAGCAGCTACAATTGAAGTTATCACCTGGTTGAGCTTACAATAATCCACTGTCATCCTCCAAGACCAGTCTGTTTTCTGCACAGGCCAAATAGGGGAGTTGAATGGGGATGTGGTGGGAATCACCGCCCCTGCATCCTTCAAGTCCTTAAGAGTGGCAGCAATCTCTGCAATCCCTCCAAGAATATGGTATGGTTTCTGATTTACTATTTTGCTAGGTAGGGGCAGTTCTAGTGGCATGCCTTTCCTACCATAATAGTATTCACTCCATGAGTTAGAGTTCCAATGTGGGGATTCTGCCAGTTGCTCAGTATGTCTATTCCAATTATGCATTCTGGAACTGAGGAAATACCTACAGAATGGGTCTAGGGGCCCACTGGACCTACTATGAGATGGACCTGAGCTAAAACTCAATTGATCACCTGACCTCCATAAGCCCCCACTTTGACTGGTGTACCAGGGACATTTTGGCTTCCCTGGAATTAATGTCACTTTTGAACCAGTATTTAATAATCCCTGAAATATCTGATGATTTCTTTTCCCCCAATGCACAATTACCCTGTTAAATGCCATTGGTCTCCTTGGGGAAGGCTTGGAGAAAGATTAACAGTATAAATTTGTGGCAGTGCAACAGGGTTCTCCCTCAAAGGGACCTGGCCTCCCCCTCATTCAAGGAGCTCTGGGTCTGCAAACTGTGTCAAGTCTGGAAATTGATTAAGGAGCCATGACTCTGTGATTTTGTAATTCAAATTAGACTTCTGTTCACTTGACCTAGAACTCTTTTGTTTATACAGCTCAAACAAAAAATTAGTAGACTGCCCATCTACTGTACATCTAGGTACCCCCATGATCTACTAGCCAATGCCACAAGTCTCTGAGAGTCAGGTTATTTTGACTCCTGCTTTGAGTCTGCAGTCTATTATGTTAGCCACATCCACCTTGTCTTTGGCAATTAAGTGCTGCCACCTGCCTTCTGCAAACTCAGGATCCAGTCATCCCCATTGTGTTTAAGAATTCCAGTTCAGTGACAACTGTTCTCAAAGTAATAGCTGACCTACAGAGAAGTGCAACTACAGAGCTCTTCAGGGGTGATGGCACTAGTCTCACAAATTTATTTCTCACAGCTCTGGTAAAAGGTCCATCCTCCAGACATTCCTGAGGTGTAAGAGCAGCCTTTCCATGATAAATCCACTCCAACATTCCAATCTCTCTAAACCTCATGATCCCCTCATTTACATTATACCAAGGCAGTTCTGGCATTTCGACCTCAGGTAATGTCAGCCACCTTTTGATCCATATTTCAGCCAACCATCAAACTAACTCTTAATGCATTTTCTAACCCCTTGAGCTATAATATTGAATTCAGAATCTCTGCTTAGTGGGCCCATACCAATAAATTTAGCCTGATTCAACTTTATATTTCTCCCACCATTATCCCACACCCTTAAAATCCATTGCCATACATAGTCCCCTGATTTCTGCATATATAAATTGGAAAACTCACACAGTTCTTTTGGAATATAACATACCTCCTCGTGTGTGATACTTTGTACCACACCTTTTGGGGCCTGTTGGGACTTTTGTATAGTCATAGGTCTGGAAGATATGAGGGGTGGTAGGGGTGGGTCAGGAAAGGAATTAGAAGTATCTTCCAAGCCATTTGCTTCAGGGCATTCATTTGCAGTTTCATCTGGTGAAAGAAGATTAATTACACTAAAGCTAATCCCTTCAGGTGTAGGTTGGGTGGCCAACTCCTCAGGGCAGGCTGGAGGTGGGGCTACTATGTCCTTAGGGCAGACTATTACAGGGTTCACTAGAGAAGACTCAGCATGACCTAGGGTTTCAACCTCCCCACCAACATCATTATCAATCCATATGTCACCATCCCATTTTTCAGGGCTCCATTCCTTTCCAATCAATGCCCTTACTTTAACAGCAGACACTATGTATGATTGAGAGTTCAGTTTATGTTGTAAAGTTGCTACTCCAACAATAAGATTCTGAGTCTGATTTTCAGAGATCTCAAGTCTATGGCTACAGGAAATAAAATTAAATGTATTAAATGTGTTATTTAACATATCATATTCCTTTGCTTGCTCTACTGCCTTTTTATGCTCTCATCATCTAAGTTTTTGAAATATTATTTGGTTCAGTTTCTCCTTTTACACTTTACACTCTATATGAATGAATGGTCATGAAAATTTATCGATAGAAGTAACAACACTTCAACTATCCAGTGGCTATATTTCAAAATAATAAGAAATATATTCAATTATTCTTTTAAACTTATCATGCTAGCTACTTAATCTAAAAGCCATAAGAGATTACAATGCTTCAAGGTCTCTTAATGGAAGTCTGTTTGGTTACTACTCACCTTCTTTTGTCTTCACGGTATAAAAAAACTACATACTTCAAAAGTCATGTTTGTTTTCTTTAATTATGAAGAGAAGGGATGTTGGAAAACTAAAGCCATGGTATAATAAAAAATAATGTTTGATTGTGAAGAATTCATGCACATGAAAGGAAACCTGGAATTGAACCACAGCTCTGGCATGCATTATATTTGAGCATTGCTTAAAGAAGAAATAAGACAATGGGCACAAAATTCCATTCCTGCAGCAAGGGCTTGTGCTGGTTTAAAAATATTATGTACCCAAGAAAAGCAATGTCTTAATTATGATTCAACCTTGTGAGTAGAAATTTTTTATTAGATTATCTCATGGCCAATTGTGTGTGTGACATTTTATTTAGATGAGATGTGATTCCATCCATTCAAGATGGGTCTTGATTAGTTTACTGGAATCCTTTAAAAGTGTAAATATGTTGGAGAAAGGTCAGAGCTGACAGAAAGACATGATACAGATGCTTAGAGAGAATGTCAGCCACATGCCTTCCCAGATCACCCTTCCTTGAGCCAGGGTATCATTCTCTGAATGCTTTGCTTGAGACATGTTTATGACCTTAGACCTGTAAAATGAAACTGAATAAATCCCCCCTTTAAAAGGCACTCTACATGTAGGGCAAGTTATAAGATTCCACAAGGGTTCCAGGCACTAGAATAACTTTCCAGAAACCTACAACCCCCAGGTGGGTCCCTGGTCCAGATAAGTCCTGAAGCCTAGCCCAGCCTTTCCAGAACATCAGACAGTTCCATCTCCATACCCCATATAAAGACCCTTCCAATATCAAAAGTTTATAATTGCCATAACCCAAACTACCCCAATGAGAGGTATGAAAAGATCAAAGTTGATGGTGGAATTATACATAGAAGATAGGACTTAACAAATGAATATGAATGCTGAATCATTAAATTGATATGTCATTTAGTCTCCAGTATTTTAGAGCTAGAAATAAAAACTTAAAACTGTGAAATTGTAACCTACGTCGAACTCTGAAATATGTTCTACAACTGATTGTGGTGTCATGCTTGGAAATTTATAGCTTTTCTGTATATATGTTATTGTTCACAAAAAAAGAAAGAAAAAGTCAATTGTGATGATAAAAAGGTATTTAAGCCCTCTAGCCTCCTATGCTCTGGAACAGCTAGAAAGAAAAACATGAGAGGATCATATGGTAGCCCATGACAGACTCTGGGATCCATCCTATAACCACTTTTTGAAGAATGTTTGGAAACTATTGCTTTTTTATTTCTTTGTTTTGGATATATGCTATACTATGCAATAAAAAAGTTTTTTAAAAAAACATTCTATTCCAATATATTGCATTCTGGCAGCTTACAAATGAATACAGATTTTGGCACCAGAAAGGAGGGGTGATGCAGCAGTTTGCAAATACCAAGCATGTTGGGGCAGCTTTTAAAAATGAATAAGGATAAGGGTGGGCAACCATGGCTCAGTGGCAGAGTTCTCACCTGCCATGCTGGAGACTGGGGTTCAATTCCCAGAGCTTACCCATGCAAAAACAATGGATAAGGGTAAGATTCTTGAGGGATTCTGAAGAGATTGATACAGAAGGCCTAGAATGCTTTGAAGAAACTGTTGGATTCTAAAGTTACCTCTCATGAGGCATTCTACATGTAGGGCAATTTATAAGATTCCACAAGGGTTCCAGGCACTAGAGTAACTTTCCAGAAACCTACAACTTACAAATAAGGCTTTAGACAAATATGATGAACATACCATTGTACACTGGAAGGAAGGCATTTTTCATAGATGGAAGGCAAACTATGTGAGTTATAAACATGGATATTACCCAAAGAAATATCTAAAATAAATGTGGAAAAAGCAGTCTGGCTGTTCCTGGTAGCTTATATTAAAATGTGAGAGGAGAAAGATAAGTTGAGAACTGAAATTTTGGGTGGAAGAAACCAGAAATTGATGGTCTGGAAAATTCTGGGCTTCCTAAAAATGAGACCCCAGTCAATAGGGCTGAACATGATGATTTACCCAAACATGGAAGCATTTAGCCTTTACAAAACAAATGAAGTTTGGAGATTGAGTTATTCAAAAAGGATTTGTGAGAATTCATATTGTCTGATGGCTTTGATCCTTGTGTACTAATGGAAAATCAACAAATTTTTTTGCAAGGTCTATATGAATGAACCCACTGTCATAATGGACTATAGTGACAGAAATGGACAAATGAAAGAAAAAATGACTTCAGAGGCAAAACCATGGAAGCTAATGTATGGAACCAGAAAATCTCAGGCCATGAGGACAAACCTAGCCATACACATGGAGAAGGTGAGTTTGCCATAAAGGCAGAGGGTGGATTTCTACCTACATGTTCTGGAAGAGTGATGGTGCCACAGGATGCTGAGAGGGTGGAGCATGAAAACAGCAGATGTGGGAGGATCTGGCTGCCACCCCATTTTTCTGGAGGAGTTGAGAATGTGCCCCAGAAGTGAAAGAGATCCCCAATGATGCCCCAAAGCTTGGAGAGGGTGGAGCTGAGAAAACAGTGGTCTGTCAATGCACTCCTGGATTACAACTCACCCTTGCATTTGGAGAGAGATCACAGCTGCTACATAGGCCCTTAAAAAGGGTGGAGCTTCCACTTTCTAAAGCCATGAAGATAAATGACTCTCAGAATTTGAAGTCCAATGGAGTTTTCCCTGCAGGTTTTAGAAACTTTTTTGGATCTTTGACCCCTGTTTTCCATTCATTATCACCCTAAGGGAATATTTATGCTATGACTGGCCCTCCTTTGTTTAATGGAAGCAGAAAATTTGTTCCTAGCTTCACAGGCTAGAGAAGAACTGTTTTGTCTAAGAACAAATCATGTCTGCAACTGATTTCAGTAAGGTTTTGTATCCTTTTTGACTCTGTATGGTATTTGAATTATTTCTAATATGGCTCAGGACTTTTGTAATATTGTGATGGAGCATATGTATCTTATATATGAATGAACTTGTCTTTTCTGGGGTCCAGAGAATGCAGAAAGAAATGCTTTAATCTGATTCAATCTTATGAGGGCAGTCATTTCTTTTAATCCTGATTCAAAGTTCTAAGGCAGAAATTTTGAATAGATTATCTTTACAGAGATGTGGCATGCCCAATTGTGGATGTGACCTTTTAATTAGATGAGATGCAACTTCACCCATTCAAGGTGGGTCTTGACAGTTCAAAACTGACAGAGAAAAATGATACAGATACTCAGAGAGAAAACCACTGGCCTCAGAAGCTGGAAACAATGGAACCAGGAACAAGGACCAAAAATGACAACCACATGAATTCTCAGATCACCATTCTTGATTCTAGGTATCTGTCTCTGGATGACTTGGTTGGGACATATTTATGACCTTGGAAGTTTGAACTTAAAACTGAATAAATCTGCTTTTTAAAAACCATTCCAATTCTGCTTTGTTGCATGCCTGCAGCTTAAAAGCTAATATAAAGCTCAATAAATAACAGCTTTTATTTTTTTCTCCTTCTTTGCAAAACCTGTTGAGTTGCATCATTAAGTCCTAGATATCTGGAGATTTTTTTTAACTTCTATTAAAATGATATCTATGTATGTTTCCTTAATTTATAGAGGTCTAACTACTATTATCAATTTTTTAAAGAATTACATACACTTTCTTTTTATAACTTTTGATTTCTTTCAATATGTACTAATATTGATTTGGTTATACCTAGTATGACTTTTCTTTTGAATCCAAAGTAATTGAAAATATGAAACTTAGAGTAAAAGTAAAACCTATGCAATGGGAGAAAATATTTGTAACCCAAATATCTGAAATAAGTTTAATAAACAAAATGTATAAAGAAATACTTCAACTCAATAACTAAAAGACAAACAACCCAATTTTACAATGGGAATGGATCTTGAATAGACATCTCTTCAAAGAAAGTATATAAATGGCCAGAAAGCACTTGAAAAGGTGCTAAATATCATTAACCATCATGGAAATGCAAATCAAAACAAAATAAGGTACCATTTCATACCCACTAGAATGCCTGCTATCAAAATAAAAGGGAAATATCAAGGGTTGGAAAAGATGTTCTGAAATACAAATACTCATTAATCAAGGGTGGCATCATAAAATTGTACAGCTGCTGTGGATAGCAGTTTGGTAGTTCCTCAGATACAAAGCCTATACCCAAAAGAATTAAAAGAAGGGACCTGAACAGATATTTGCACACTGATGTTCATAGTGGCACTAATTTACATACAATACAATGAAATTATTCAGCTGTAAAAAGGAATGAAGTCAATGTACCTCCTGCAACATGAGAGAACCTTAAAGACATCAAATTAAGTGAAATACTGGTTGCAATAAGTCAGGAACAATAGGACAAATATTTTATGATCTCACTGATTTGAAACAATTACAAGAATCTAACCAATTCCCCATGCCTCACACCCGTGCCCTGTGCCCTGACACCTCACACCTATGTGCTGTGTCCCACCCCATGCCCTTGAAGTGCACACTACCTCAAAGCCACACATACCCCTTGCCTGAAACTTCATGTCCTGCATCCTTGTGCCTCCATGCCCCTTGATCCTGAACCCCATGTCCCGCTTCCTCAATGTCCCAACCCCACATCATCACATCCCACCCTGCATGCAGACCCAATCCCTGTGCACTGTCCTGAACCCTGTACCACTGCCCTTATGTCCCCCAAGCCCTGTACATCTACCCTGTGCCTCCACACTGTGACCCCATGGCACCAACTCAGGTTCCCATACACAGCCTTGCAATCTGCCTCTAACAGCATGACCCCAAGCCATACCCCATTTGTCCCATGTGACACCTCACCAGCAGGCATTTCCAGGTTGGATGTGGACAGGGACAGGTGAAATACCCAGTCCCACATCCAATGGTTATTCCAAGCAGAAGCTGGGGCACCACCAGACCCAGTAAGCCCACAAAGAGTATCTCCACTGAGGTGTACATTGCTCATTCCCTAGCCCCAGGATTGTTGGCTTTCAGTATGCATCAGGACCAGCTGACCTATTTGGAATTGCACCAGGTCTCCACCCAGCTCAGCTGGCTGCCAAATTTGGGGAAAGGTGTACCTGAGGGAATAGGATGTCAAGACCAGCATCTGCTGGGAAGACACAGAAAGTGCAATTTGGCAAACAGCCTATCTGTGTAGTTTCAAACAGTATCTTCAAGAAGATTTGCATCCCCTGCATGAGACCCCGGTCTTGGTTTCATAGGGAATACTGACAAACCAAGTACAAGATGATACCTTCAATGCAAACCCAAGTAAATACAAAACATTAGATGACTGATGGAAATCAACTTTCAAAATAACCTTTTCATGATAATCAAATGTGTCAAAGCCAACAAAACATCACAAAGCATATGAAAATGCAGGCAGATATGGCCCAGCCAAAT
>PVIY010040893.1:0-22028 GCA_004026745.1 Myrmecophaga tridactyla | reverse complement strand
AGTCATCATTGGTCCACTTTACAAAAGCAGATACAGATGCATGGAGAAGTGACTTACCTAAGGCAATGCCTGCCACTTTGTTGTAACCTGGTTTACCCTTTCCTTTCAGATTCACTTGCACTAACTTGATTCCTACTCCTATCCCACGTCTCACAGGAAGTCTAGTAGTCAGCTGAGAATTCCTATTAGTTATTAGAGGGTCCCAGACTCATGGTTGCCTCTTGCTAGAGGTGAGCACATGATCTTAGTTGAGTGTATACACTTCTCTAATCCAGGGCCACCCAGATATGAAACATGGTCCTATTTACCCATTTTACATTTATTTTACAATTTGTAAAAAAACAAAGCCATCTACTCTAGAAGTTGAAGGAAGCAATGTAGAAGATTTTTACCACTTATGTGATTTATGCCTGAATCAGTTTACCATTTCGACTTTAAAAAATAAATTTTCAGCCTGCTGCAGAGTTAGTAATCGATTCATGATTGGAATTTAGACTTCATAGATATAAAGTCATCAGAAAAGGGAGAAGTATTTTAATAGCACTTGCAAATAATTGTGGATATTGTTCTTTGGTAGTGCACTGAAATTCCAAAAGTGGTTTCTTAGAGATTCTTAGTTATTACTTAATGATTCTTAAATTATTTTAGGTGAGACCAGTCATTGTTTTTTGAACAACCAACAGGTTTGCCTACTAAAATTCCAATGACTTTGAACTCTCTGTGCTGGTTTGAAAAGATGTATGTCCCCTAGAAAAGCCATGTTTTTATCTAAATCCCCATTTCATAAAGGCAGAATAATCGCTGGTCAATACTGTATGTTTGAAACTGTAGTCAGATCATCTCCCTGGAGATGTGATTTAATCCAGAGTGGTTGTTATACTGGATTAGGTGACGTCATGTCTCCACCTATTTGGGTGGGTCTTGATAAGTTTCTAGAGTCCTTTAAAAGAGGAAACATTTTGGAGAATGAGGAGATTCAGAGAGAGAAGAGCAGAATGACATAGCCAGGAGAAGCAGAGCACACCAACCAGAGACCCTTGTAGATGAAAAAGGAAAACATCTCCCGGGGAGCTTCATGAAACAGGAAGCCAGGAGAAGCCAGTAGATGATTCCATGTTCACCATGTGCCCTTCCAGATGAGCGAGGAACCCTGACCGTGTTCACCATGTGCCTTTCCAAATGAGAGAGAAACTCTGTTTTCACCATATGCCTTCTCACTTGAGAGAGAAACCCTGAATTTCATCAGCCTTCTTGAACCAAGGTATCTTTCCCTGGATGCCTTTGATTGGAAATTTCTATAGACTTGTTTTAACTGGGACATTTTCTTGGCCTTAGAACTGTAAACTAGCAAGCTATTAAATTCCCCTTTTTAAAAGCCATTCCATTTCTGGTATATTGCATTCTGGCAGCTAGCAAACTAGAACAGATTTTGGTACCGGAGAGTGGGGAGCTGCTGCAGTTTGCAAATACCAGATATGTTAGAATGGCTTTTTAAATGGACAAGGGGAAGATTTTGGAGGAAATGTGAAGAGAGTGATGGAGAATTCCTGGAGTGCTTGAAGAGACTGTTGGTGTAAATGGAACCACTGCAATCTGGATAAAGGGGGACACAAAGGGAGAAATTGGAGTTTGCAGAGTGAGAACCATGGAAGCTCGGGTTTGAAGCCAAGAAACCTGAGCCAGGAGAGTGAACCCAACCATATACATGGAGAGGGTGAGTTTGCCCTGCGGGCAGAGGATGAGTCTCACATCTCGTTGCAGTGGAAGAGTTGTGCCACCTCAGGCCTTTGAGAAGGTACAGCACGCTCCTTGGGGACTGGGGAGAGCCTGGCTGCCACCACATGGAGAGGTTGAACGTGTGCCCCAGAAATGGCAGAAAGCCCAGATGTGGCCCTGATGCCTGGAAAGAGTGGAGCCAAGAAAAAGGCGGTCTCCTCAACGTTCCCCGAGGTTGATTTGGAAAGAGGTGGGCCACTGCAGAGGCCCTTGGAAAGGGTGGGACTGCCACTTTCTAAAGCTGAAGGATAAATGACTTTCAGACTTGGAAATCCAATGGTGTTTACCCTGCAGGTTTTCCTTCCAATTTCTCCCTATGGATCCTGTGACTGTCCCTCCTTTGCATATTGGCTCCAGATAACTTGTTTTGAGATTCATAGGTCCACAGCCAGAAGAGAATTTTTTGCATCTTAATATTGTCTAAGGTGATGCATGTAGTTGCCAAGTTGACAAGGGGTGGACATGTGGTAGTTAAATTCAGTTGATAACTTGGCCAGGTGAAAGCATCTAGTTCTGTTGCTGTGGATATGAGCCAATGGTATGTGAACCTCATCTGTTGCTCGTTTCATCTGCAGTTGGCCAAGAGGCATGCCTGCTGTAATGAATGATGTTTGATTTAATTGGCTTGTGCTTAAATGAGAGACTCTATGTAGCACAGCCCAAGCAGTTCAGTATACCTCATCTCAGCACTTACAGCTCAGCCCAGGCCTTTGGAGATGCAGAAAGAAATCACCCCAGGGAAAGTTGTTAGAACCCAGAGACCTGGAGAGAAGGCCAGCAGAGATCACTCTGTGCCTTCCCATGTAAGAAAGAACCTCAGTTGAAAATTAGCTGCCTTTCCTCTGAAGAACTAACAAAATAAATCCCCTTTTATTAAAAGCCAATCCATCTCTGGCGTGTTGCATTCCAGCAGCTAGCAAACTAGCACACTCTCTAATTTTTTTCAGTTGTATTTTTTATGTGCTAGACACTGTTCTAAGCATTTCACATATGTTAATGAATTTAATCTTCAAGATAACTCAGTGAGAAAGATTCTATTAAGTCCATTTTATACAGATGAGAAAACTGGGGCATAGAGATTTTCTAAAAGAATTTGCCATTTTAATCCTCAGCTATGTTCTTTGCAAGAAGATAATTTCAAAATAAAGTAACCCTAAAGAAAAGAATGGGCACGAGAATCGCAAAGTAATTTTCTGGACACATATGACACTGAATACTCCAGTAATATACTGATCAATTACAAAAGGAAATGACATAATCCCCCTTTAGTAGGGCACAACCACTATTGTCTTAGTATGCCTCTGACTGTATTGTCATGAACAATCTATTTTTGTTAACTTAAATTCCTAATGTAATTTTCAATGAATATGACACTTTAGGCATTATAATAATATAACTTCTAAATATAATTTTTAACTAATCATTGTACTATTACATATGCTTTCCTTTATATAATTATAAAACCCCATTAAACAAAGAGGATCTGTTTCTGGGTCTTAGAAGAAATACAGATAAAATAAAATTTTACACCAATATTTAGGATTGCAAAAATTCAAGAAGTTGGGTTACAGTTTGTGATGCTATAACACAAATTTTGAAAAGAGGTGGTGGCAGGCTGAGCATCACATGAGGACATAATTCCTTTTGAAGGCACGGGCAAGGGGGAAACAGGCAGCAAGAGAGCAGGCATCATAAAGGACAGCTTTTATTGCAGTGAAGATTAATGGTGCTTTCTGGGAGAATATTCCCGGACACAGCCAGCTAAGAAACCTATGATTCTTAGAAATTCAGGTATGGTTTCCCAGGGTCATAGATGCAGTGTTTGTGTAATATTCTGGAGACCTATCTGCTATTGTGTGACTAAAGAACGAGAGAAAAATTGCATGGAACAGACCAGCAGAGATTTATCCACCTGGTAGAGGAAATAATATTAATAAATGACATTAAAGCACACCAAAGAGGGAAAAGTTTATCTCCACTAGTGGAACATTTAAGAAGCATATATTAAATTAATACTGGAAGATTGTATTCAGGCAGCTAATAGATTGGTTATTTTGATTGTAAATCTTTATAATTTCAGCATACCATAAATATTCCCATAAATTCAACACCTACCCCTCTTTTTGCAGTGTCTCCAATCAGAATATTCATTATTTCACAAAAATAATAATACTGAAATCTGAGTAATTACCAAGTAACAGCTCTTCCTATACAGTAAAGTGGATTATTTCCCTGGATTCCTACATAAACATTTAAAGAAACCAATGCTTTCATTAAATAAAAGGTTAAAAGAAGCAATTCCCTGGACCTAATATCACTTTGACATTTAGAAATTCCAATCTCACTACCAGAAGGAAGAAAGAGAACAGGCAAGATACTATTTCACTAGTCCCAAGCAATGGTATCATGTTTGCTTTGGTTTCATTGCTTGCACACAATCGAGCAGTAGGAGGAAGGGGACAGACAAGAAGGGCAGAGTAAGCGAGACGCTATGGTACCAATTTGTTATAACTAGCATTTGTATGAAATTTACAATTTATAATAAATTTTATATATTTTATTTCATTTAATCCTTGACCAGAAAAAAAAAAAAGAACAGAACAGAAAAAAAATCCCTTAGTATTAATACTTCTTTTATAGTGAAGGACAAGGTTTGGGTTAAATGGCTTGCTCAAGGTCACTCACCTTAAGGAGCAATATTCATGTCCAGGCATTTTGATTCCTAATACAGTGGAATCTTCTCTGTATATCACTAGGTAGGCTGAATTGCTTCCAAAGTACATGCTGCAAAAATTGCTATGATTTCAAGCTATCAGGAAGACTGTCCAGGGATAAAGTAGGGCCTTTACTAATCTCTCTACCAACCTAATTTCTGAGAAATATAAGGTACCCTTTTCCATGTATCATCTGGAAAATGGGTGATTGCTTTACAACAAGATTTTGGACTCTGGGTCCAACCATGATGACCAGGAACAAACATTTTGCAGAAAATAAAGAAGGGAGCTACCAGAGAACGTATGAGATAAAAACTCTGAGCTCTCCAGTTAATTCCCATTCCAGTCTATAAACACTGAACCCTACTATGAGGGAAATAAACTGCCCATAACAAAGATTAGTTTTCACTTTCTTAGTAATTTTTGAATAACTTCTCAGGGAGGAAAAAAATTCTCTCCATTATGATGTGCTAACCAGATGCTCTTCATATTCAGTACTGACAGAAAACAGGGAACTAACTTCACCTGCAGCAAAAGGATAAAGGCCAACTGCAATAAAGACATTCTGATAGTGAGCCAGGGTGGGCAGAATTTCCTTTCCTGGGGTGTGTTTCAAGGCAATATGTTTTATCTACTAGAGATCATCAGGGTATATTTATATTTAGTTTTTATTTCCAGTTTAAAAATTTATTATTGGGAAGTTCCAAGGAAGATGGTGGAGAAGGGAGCTCCATGACTCAGTCTTGCCACCAAAACAATTAAACAGATAGAAACTGTCTGAAACAACTATTTTGAAACCCGAGGCCAGAAGAACATTGCACAGCATCCAGGGAAGAGCAGGAGAAAGAGACTGGTAAATTATGGTAAAGAACCATAAATTGGTATCTCTGCATGTCGCCACTGGCCCTCATGCCCCACCTTCATGGAAAGCTACAACAGGTTCCAGTCCATGACTAGCTGCTGATGACAGAAAGGAACATAGAGGTCCACATCCCCAAGAACAGAGTTGGGCATGGCCCATCACTGAATCTCACTTGTGATTAATGAGTCTGGATCACTGGATCCCAACTCTGAAAGCAGCTGTTGTGTCAATCAGCTGTGGACAAAGCCAGTGGCAGCCACTGTTTCAACCCTTCCCAGACAGGAGCTGACAGGTTTCAACCCTTCCCAAACAGGTAGGGATTTCAAGACATATACATCCCTTCTTCAGGTTTACAGGGGAAAGTTAGCTAAAGCACTGCATTTGCTGAACAGGCCAGGAAAACTTGGTTCTGGGGAGCCATCAGAGAAGTTTTGGTACCCTTCCTGACCCCCTCCATAGGGTACTTTGGAGCAGATCTGTACCCCCATTGTGGGTTCCTGGCCCTGTTTTGGTTGGGGAAAACCCAATTGGGAAAGTCCTCCCCAGGGCGACAGTCCCCAGGATGACAATCCTCCCAGAATTTACTCTCCAAATCAAGGCAATGTGAGACAATGAAAGGAGTATAAAAAGCTATAGAGGCAGACTCTCTAAGATAAAGTCCTGCCAGCTTTGCATACCCAGGAAAAGGAGCTCTGTCTCCAGGGAAAAAGAGGGGGCAACCAAACTCTTGTAAACAGGGGAACTCAAAGCAACTAACAAGCAAAGCAGAGGACAAGACAGAAACCCAGAAAGACAGGGAAAACCCTGCACACTGTATGTGCCTAGGGCAGACCTTCCTGACCAGAAGGCTAAAGCTCAAGAAAATCTCTATCTTATCACCAGCTAGTTACACAACGAAGAAACAGACATCCCAGGGAGTAATTCCCAGAATTAACATTTTGAAATATTAAAATGTACAGATTGCAACAAAAGAATATGAAACAAACAAACAAGCAAGAAATGGTGACCCATCATTAATTGAAAGGAAAAATACCCTGGAGGATTTCAAGAGCAGGTTGGAGCTGGCAGAAAAAAGAATCAATGAACTTGAATATAAGACACTTGAAATGAGTCAGGCTGAGGAGCAGAAAGAAAAATGAAAATAGCCCAAGACAGCTATGGGACACCATGAAGCACATCAACATACACATTATGGGAGTCCCAAAAGGAGAACAAAGAGAGAAAGGGGAAGAAGGAATAGCCAAGTAAATAATGAGACAGAACTTCCCAAACTTAGCAAAAGACATGTATTCACATCCAAGAAGATCAGGGAACGCAGGATAAAAATGAAGAAAATACACCTCATCATATGTTAATTACACTCTCAATAGCAAGGGACAAGAAGAGAGTTCTGAAAGCTGGAAGGCAACAGCGATGTGTTACAAACATGAGAGTCCCATAAGACTGAGTCCTGATTTCTCATCAGAAACCATGGAGACAGACGGCAACGCATTGAAATACTTTAAGTGCTAAAGGAAAACAGCTGCCAACGAAGAATTTCGTGTTCAGGTGAGACTCACTTTTAAAACCAGGGAGAGATTAAGATATTGTCAAATAAACAAAAGCTGAGGGAATTGACCATCACTGGAGGTTACCTACAAGCAATGTTAAAGGGAGCTCTTCAGACTGAAACAAAAGAACACTAGACAGTGGTTCAAAGCAGCATAAATAAATAAAGATCTGCAGTAAAGGGAACCATTTAGGCAATTATTAAAGCCAATATTATTGTTTTATATTGTTTGGTATGTGACTTCACTTCTTCCTATGGGTACGAAAATGCAAATGCATAAAAAATAATAAATCTAGGTTTTTGAACATATAATCTACATACAATGTACAAAAAGATGGTGAGGGGACAGAAGGTAGAGGAAAACTATATTTGTGTGCTATTAAATATGCTATTAAAGTTAAGTTGGTATCAAACCAAATAAGATTTTTATATATTTAGGGTATTAAGTTTTATCCTGATGATAACCACAAGGAAAACAGATGAAATTTATATCCAGTTATACATGAGAAGGCATTCAATATAGTACAACACAAAAAAGCAAATAAATACAAAAATAGGCTGTTATTGAAATGAGGGACCTAAAAAGGTAAGACTTGCAAAGTCTAAATAGCAAAATGGCAGAAGAAAGTCCTCTTTTACCAGTGGTGACTTCAAATGTAAATGGAAGGAGATTGGCAGAATTGATCAAAAAACTTGACCCAACTATATGCTGTCTGCAAGAGACTCACCTTAAAGTCGAAGACGCAAATAGGTTGATGGCAAAAGAAGAAATGAAACATCCGTAACAAAGTTCCTAAAACTAATAAATGAATTCAGCAAAGTGGCTGGCTACAAGATCAACACCCCCAAATCAGTACTGCTTCTATGCACAAGCAATGCACAAGCAATGAACAATCAAAAGAAGAAATCAAGAAAAAAATTCCATTCACATGAGCAACTAAAAGAATCACAATACTCACGAATAAATCTAACCAAGATGTAAAGGACTAGAAAATTATAAAACATTGCTAAAAGAAATCAAAGACCTGAATAAAAGAAAGGACATTCTGTGTTCGTGGATTGGAAGACTAAGTATTGTAAAGATGTCAATCTATCCAAAGTAAGTTACATATTCAATGCAATCCCAATCAAAATTCCAATAGCCTCCAATAAAGAAGTGAAAAGCCAATCATCAAATTTGTACGGAAGGATAAGGGACTGCTAATAGATAAAATCATCTTGAAAAAGAAGAAAGACTAACACTTCCCAATCTTAAAATTAAAATATGTATTACAATGCCACAGCATTTAAAACAGTATGATAGTGGCTCAAGGACAAGCCTGTTTAGACCAATGGAAGAGAACTAAGAACTCAAAAATCAACCTTCACACTTATGGCCAACTGATTTTTCACATAATAACAAAGACCATTCAATCTGGGAAGAATAGTCTCTTCAACAAATGGTGCTAGGAAAACTGGCTCTCCATTTGCAAAAAAAATTAAAAAAACAAAAGAAAGAGGATACTAAAATCAACTCAAAATGGATCAAAGACCTAAATATAAAGAGCTAGAACTATCAAAATTCTAGAAGAAAATGTAGGGAAGCAGCTTCTGGATCTGTGTTAGATAACAGTAAAATTTATATCCAAAGCACACACAACAAAGTAAAAAGTAGACAAATGGGACCTCATCAAAATCAAAACATTTTGTTCTTCAAAAGCCTTTATCCTGAAAGTAAAAAGACCACAAGCGTAATGGGAGAAAATGTTTGGAAACCACATATCCAATTGTTCTAGTTTGTTAGCTGCCGGAATGCAATATATCACAAATGGAACGGCTTTTTAAAAAGGGAATTTAATAAGTTGCTAGTTTACAGTTCTAAGGCTGTGAAATTGCCCAAATTAAAACAAAGTCTATAGAAATGTCCAATCTGAGGCATCCAGGGAAAGATACCTTTGTTTAAGAAGACCGAGGACGTTCAACATTTCTCTCACAGCTGGAAGGGCACTTGGCGAACATGGCGGCATCTGCCAGCTTTCTTTACAGGCTTCTTGCTTCATGAAGCTCCCTAGGAGGTGTTTTCCTTCTTCATCTCCAAAGGTCATTGGCTGGTGGACTCTGTGGTTCTCTCATCCTTCAGTCATAGTTCTTCTGTTCTGTCCTCATTCTCAAAAGTAACTCTCTTCAAAATGTGTCCTCTTTTATAGGATTCCAGTACACTAATCAATACTCACATAGAATGGGTGGAGACATGTCTCCATCTAATCAAATTTAATGCCCACAACTAATTGAGTCACCGTTGAAATAACCTATTCAAGTTTCCAACCTATAGTACTGAATAGGGATTAGAAGAAACCATTGTTCCCACAAGATTGATTAGGATTAAAACATGGGTTTTTTAGGGTACATAAATCCTTTCAAACAGCACACCAATAAAGGATTAATATCTAAATATATGAAGAAATTCTTCAACTTAACAAAAATACAGACAATTCAATTTAAAAATGGTCAAAAGAATTGAACAGACATCTCTCCAGAGAAGATATATAAATGGACAGCAAACAGAAAAGATGCTCAACATAATTAGACATCAGGGAAATGCAAATTAAAATCACAATGGGATGCCATTTCGTACCCATTAGAATGGCTGCTATTAAAAAAATGTGAAGTAACAAGTATGGGAGAGGATGCAGAGAAATAGGAATACTAGTTCATTGCTGGTGGCAACTTAAAATGGAACCACTGCTGTAGAAGACAGTTTGGTGGCTCATCAGAAAGCTAATTATAGAACTAGCACATGACCCAGCCAACCCACTACTAAGTATAAACCCAAAAGAACTGAAAGCAGGTACTAGAACATGTATTTGCACACCAATGTTCATAGAAACATTCTCACAATTGCCAAAAATGGAAGCAAGCCAGATATCCATCAACTGATGATTACATAAATAAAACACAATATATACCCACAATGGAATATTGTTCAGCCTTAAAAGGAATGATGTTCTGATACATACAACTACATACATGAACTTTGAAGACATCATGTTGAGTGAAATAAGCCAGACCCAAAAGGGCATTTATATATATATATATATATAATGACTTCACTGATTTGAAATAATTAGAATAAGCAAACTTATAGAGTCAGAATCTAGAATATAGGTTACCGCAGACAGGGCAGGGATAGGGAATGAGAAGTTAAGACTAACAATGTACAAGGTTGCTGTTTAGAACTTGGATATGTTTTGGTAATGGATGGTGGTGATGGGAACACAGCATTGTGAATGCAATTAACAGCACTGAAAAATATATATGAGTGTGATTAAAGGAGAAATGTTAGATTGTATATATGGCAAAAGAGTAAATTAAAAAAACAATCCATAGACCTACACTACAGGAACAATGAGCCCTAAGTTAAGCCATGGACTTTAATTAATTGTACAATTATAAAGAGGTACTATCATCAATTATAACAAATGTTCCCCACCAATGCAAGGTGTCGGTGGTGAGGTGGTATATGGAAATCCTGTACTTTATGCATGAGTGTTCTGTAAACCCACCAGTACTCTTATAAAAAAAATATGATTATCTTATGAGATATTCTACAGAAAGTGCTGAGAGTACTAATGCAAATACCCTGAGTATTGTTCTATATAAAGGAGAAAGTTGAGTGAAAGAATTATACAAAAGTAAGTCAGTTCTAACCATGACATTGTACATGTGATAAAGATGATCTAAAATAAATATTAGGGTAAAGAATCCATTGTAATTTGTTCACTTTCTTACTCTCCATTAAAGCTAGTTATGAAATCCAACACTTCAAAAAATAAAATCTTAATTCCACATCCTGATCTGCCAGCACTAATTGCTTATTAATACTGCCCTTTAAATGATAAACTCTAACCTATTTAAAATAGTTCCGTACCTGCATCTAAGGTCAAAGTCACTGTTAGAATTTAGAATTTAGAAGCAGGACTAACTGAAGAACAAAGTCACAGATATAGAAGGTAATGAATTTATCTTTTTTAGGAAAAACAAAAAATGTCTAATATCTGTCACCTGATGCCTGTGTCTTACTTCTTAATGATACCTGTGTGAAATTGCGTGGCTCCAGTCTTAGCAATTGATGCTGATTTTACTCCATAATCCTCTGTATCTTTAGTTGAAGCTGCTTTACAACAGAATCATAACTGCCCATTAAAAATATTACTAAATTAACTGAAAACATGGTTTACCCAGCTTCCTTGAGGAATAAGCAAGAAAGTTCTCTTCCCAGGTTCCCTTAAAATATAAAAGCTAGTCTCCACTCTTGATTCTTAGTATATCACATGTGCTGTAGAATTATTTAGGGTAAACTCTTACTATTGTTTATCATGCCCACAGTAATGGGCCTGACGTAGTGTAGGCGCTTAATACATGTTGCTTCTATTGATATGAATTTGATGGATTTTTCTGGAGCCTGCTTTCATTTTCTGTACCAAGCCACCCTGAGTTTCAGTTTGTTTTCCCATGGCTTGTAGTTGAGAATCTTATGTGCTCCTTGTCAGTTTGACGTGAAATACGTTCTCCTGTGTGTGGCTGAACCCAGGTGCAAAGATACTCAGTTTTTGACAGATAATTCTAGCCTAACCATGGCCGAGAGGTAGTAATTCTGCTCAAGCATTCAAGAATGAGACCTCTGTTTTTGTTAGGCTAATTTCTAGAGAAGCCACGTGGTGAAACATAAGTATGAAGCTCTTTGTCCTTTCTTTACTCAAAGAGAGGAACTTTTAAAATATGCTCTTCATATTTCTGAGGGTACATCTAAATAATGATGGGACAACGCAGTGGTGGTTTGGAGCTGTATGTGCCCCAGAAAAACTCATTCTTAAACCTAATTCATTCCTGTTGCTGTGAACCCATTGTGAGTAGGACCTTTTGATAAGGTTACTTTAGGTAAAATCATCAGGATACAAAAACTCATACATACCATGCACCTCCCTTTCATTGACCACATTGTTTCCATCTACCCAATTTATTTTACCCTTTGTCCCCCCCATTATTTACTTATTCATTTCTTTATCCTTGTGTTCTAGTTTGCTACCTGCTGGAATGCAACACATCAGAGACGGATTGACTTTTAATAAAAGGGGATTTATTTTGTTAATTATTCAGAGGAAAGGCAGCTAACTTTCAACTGAGGTTCTTTCTTACAAGGGAAGGCACACGGTGATCTCTGCTGGCCTTCTCTCCAGGCCTCTGGGTTCCAACAACTTTCCCCAGGGGGATTTTTTCTGCATCTCCAAAGGCCTGGGCTGAGCTGCGAGTGCTGAGATGAGGTATGCTGAGCTGCTTGGGCTGTGCTACATTGAGCTCTCTCATTTAAGCACCAGCCAATTAAGTCAAACATCATTCATTGCAGCAGGCACACCTCCTAGCCGACTGCAGATGTAATTAGCAACAGATAAGGTTCACGTACCATTGGCTCATGTCCACAGCAACACAACTAGGTGCCTTCACCTGGCCAAGTTGACAACTGAATCTAACCATCATGCCTTGTTTTTTACTTATCTCGCTATACCCTGGATATAAGGAGTATCAGGTACAAGTTTTTCACAATCACACAGTCACAATGTAAGTTGTATCTTTATATAATCATCTATCAGAATAGATCTAGTACTAGAGTCCTTTATAAGCAGAATGAAATTCAGACAGAGAGAGAGAAAATCCCAACAAACCAGAAGCGGAATATCAACAAATCCAGAAAAGGGAGAGGTCAGGAGGGGCCATGTGACAGAGGGAGTCCAGAACCAAGGATCGCCAATTACCAACCCTGGAATGCTGCAGTCTTCAGGGAGAAAGCATCACCTTGTAATGCCTTGATGTGGACTTTTTCCTACCTCAAAACCATGGGCCATTAAATTCCCATTGTTTAAACTGATCCATTGCATCAGTGTTTGCTTGAGCAAAATTGCATGAGGAGCCCAAGAAACTAAAACAAATGTGTATAAAGGAAAGTGGAAGTTCATAATTTCACAATATTTAGATTGTGGCAATACTAATATTTTAGGCAATCAATATTTTACTTTCAGAATTTTAACTAGTATCACTAGGGTATGATTTAAGGGTATTTTCCTTATGCAGCCCTGTCTCAAGGGCAAATGGTGACGTGGTTCGTGGATTAATATTTAAGCAACTTTCTGGTCTACACCAGTAAATGCATTTTCTGTTTAGAGTAGAGGAGATGAAAATTTGGGCATTCATTAAAGTTGGTTTAATATTATTTTGTGGTAGAATGGAAAATAAAAGTAGAAATTTTATTTTGACAACATGGATACAGTTTGCTTTATGAAATATGTCTTTAAAATCAAATTTAAATGAACCACTGGAGGTTGCTCTTAAACTTTACTTTGAATAATTTTACTGTAGAGGAATCCATTAATTTCTTAAGTCAGTATTCTTCTGGATACCTGTTTGTCATTCATTAATTTATATATTAACCTTATAAAAATAAAAAAGCTGAGTGGAAAGTATGGGTCTTCAAAAGGATTAATTCCAAAATATAAAGAGAGAATGGAGGATCAGGGTTTTGTAGTATATTTTGAAGAATGATCTGACTGTCCTTCAGGTTGGTTGCTGCTACCAAATCAAAGTTTCTATCAAACCAATGATGCCACCAAACTTCTATATTCCAACCATCCTCTTCTTTACATAAAATAATCTGTTGGGATCCTTGGTGGGGAGAAGAGAAGAGACCACAACGCTGTCCTGCACTTACACACATGAAGGGCAGAACTGCTTCCAGCCCCATCTGAATGCAGGGCCAGAAAACTGGCACATCCAAGTCATCCCCCCATTGCTATAAGAGCTTTACTTATAGTCCACTCAGTTATCTTAAAGCATTGAAGAAAGAGTGAAAAAAGACCTTAGTTCCTATCCCATGTGACACACAGTATGCATTCAGTAATAATTGCTAGTTGAGCATATGAGTAAATACTTAAGATTATTGCAAATTAGGCAATCCAAATTTTAAATAAATTTTATTTAAAATTTATTTTAAATTTTTTAATTTAAAAATTTGAAATTTAAATTTTAAATTTAGCTGTTCAGTTAACTTTCTGTGTACCATGGAAGAGTTTATCAAGCCAGATATCATGCTGCAGTGCAGCCCTCAAGACTTGTCACAGTAGTTGGGCGGCTGCCGTGGCTCAGCAGGCAGAGCTCCGACCTGCCGTACTGGAGGTCTGGAGTTCGATCCCTGGTGCCTCCTGCCCATATGCAAATTAAAAAAAAAAAGAAAAAAAAAGACTTGTCACAGTAGAACTTGTGCAAACCATTAAATTACTACAGGTTTCAATGTTTTGTTGGTTGGTTGGTTGGTTTTATCACTAAATGGAACACTCCTGCTTGGCCCAGAGAGTTGTGGAAGCCAGAAGAGAGAAAGTAAATGACAATGCTCTGTAGGTCACTAACTGGTATTAAAGTTTAAGATTATCATTCTTATACTAATATACAATGCTGTCATACAGTTGAATTTTTATTATCTTATGAGAAATGAATGCTGGGCAAATTCTTGAAATGCTACATCATTTTCCTAAGCTATTTACCTAACTGTGATCTTTTTTTAAAAGAAAGAAAATGAAGTTAACTTGGCAGGGCTTTTCTCTCAGATCCTACCCAATTCATGCTTTCTGAAATGCTCACAAATCATCTACTTGAAAAATTGTTCTCAATTTTTTTCTGGATCAGCATTAAACCTCACTATCTGGGTTACAAATCCTTCCTTTCTTTAACTTGAAAGTTAGAACAGATTCACTTCCCAGGATTTCTGGCATTTTCCTCTGCTCCTTTATTTTTTTAGAAATCATTATGTTAACTCTTAAAAAGAGTAGAAATAGCATCAAACGTAGACTCAGTTGTTTAGAATTCAGTTTCATGGCCTGGTAGGACACCTGAGGAAAATGGGGAAAGAACAACCTCCCTACCTCTCCACATCTCTATTTCCTAATCCATAAAATAAACATGAAGAATATACTTGCATGGTCGTAGTGAGGTTTAAACTCAATAAAACACAGGAACGAGGTTTTTAAATTATGAAACTTTATACAAATATGTTAGCAACACATGATTATTCTGGAATAATAATAAAGTTATTGTTTACGAAATGTCTCTCCTTGCTTAATTCTGTCCTCTCTTTCAATACTCACCACCCAATATGTATTGCTACCCCCATTTTAAAGATGAGGAAACTAAGGCTCAGAGGGGTTAAGTACTGTCCAAAGCCACACAGCTAAGAAACAGTGGAGCCAAATTCAAACCCAGGTCTCTGACTCCAAAACCTATGCTCTTAACCCTTGCCCCAAATTCTACTGCAAACTCCCTGCTATTTGGCCCCCGCTATTTGTTCAGAGGCATGAACTCATTTACGCAAGGAAGCTGTTTTCAGCAGCTGACAGACCTTTACCCTGTGGTTCTAAATTCTTCAGTTTGAAAACCATTCTAGTTTTTAGAAGAGACAGAAACCACATAGTTGATTAATAGTTCTGAACTCTCTTATTTTTCTAACACCATCCCATCTTCTGAAAGCAGCAGGCCTCTTTTTCTTTCTTTCTTTTTCTGGAAGCACATCCTATATTTTCCATATTTCATAACCTCAATTCCTTTTGTCTGTAGCCTAGGTGAGAAGGTTACCAATTTAATCAGAAAGGGTTGAGTTAGTTAAATAGATATTTGGCCAAGTACATGATTTATATGTGATAATTATTGAGTTACTAACCCATCTCCATGAGTCTTTCCCAAAATTCCTACCCATATTGATTTCTCCATCTTTCAATTTCCTCTATGTTTACATTAATAGACATTATCACATCGTCATGTTTTTGTCTGAAAATAGTGGCTTCACAAGTGCATGTCTTGGATCGTGAACTAGATTTAAAAATTATCAAGGACAGTGACAACACCATCTAAAGTTGTTGCTTAATAATGCTTACGAAATATTTCTTTGGCAGTGTTTTACATTGAAAATTAGCATAACTATGATTATTGTAAAACTTTGACAATTAAATGATCAGAAGAGTAGACATAGCTTGTATGAATGTTGCCTTGCATTAGTGACCAGATATCACAATTTCTACAAACCATAAGTGTGTTACTCCAAGTAGTGCTTCTGAAGAACACACAGTTGCATTATCATCATCATTTGAACATTTAAAAATACACTGAAGGCAGGGTGCAAGGGTAATTCAGTGGTAGAATTCTCACCGGCCATGCAGGAGACCTGAGTTTGATTCCCTGTCCATGCACTTCCCCCTCCTCAAAAAAAAAAAAAAAAAATATGCACTGAACTATTCTTCCAAGATATATATCATGTTTGCCTTTTAGTTACAATCAGTTTTCAAAATTAATTCCCAAGAGTATTTTTGTATTTACTCTTATAATCTCTGCAACCTTCATTTTCTAAGAAATTCCATATTTTCTTTTTTAAAAATCCTTTTAATCTTACATAATAATTATAGAATCATTCAGTTTTTAAAATGTCATGAGCTGATAGGTACATCTTGACCCAATTGAAAATTCATGCAATTTTTTTGTAATAATAACCACTTCAAGATAAACATCCTTGGCAAAATATCATTGAGAAAAGAACAATGCTAAAACTTTCACATTCAATTTAGTTTAGTGTATAGAAAGTGGTACCATATTTCCTTAGACCATTTTAATAAGTGATTGTAGTGAAGCAAAGAGAGACATTGTGGGAAATAATGGAAAGACTCTTTTCTTTGCTTTTCGGAAAAATGTAATCCTGAGCACTAGCTAAAATACTTCATCTATATAAAATGGTTTTTCAACAATCATGTGTTGTGTAGTCCAAAACATTTTCCTTCTCTTTACAGGGATCTTAAAGTTTATTCCAATTAATTCTGTTCCAAGAATTTCAAAAACACTTTTGTTTGGGGAAGTCTGAGCTTCAAAAGTACTGGTTTCGATTCTAATGTATTTCAGATATTAAATAGGAATCTAATTAAGGTGAGATTTGGGGATCAACGGGAGAAATGCTGAATTGTTCATGTGTTACTTGAGGTTAAGTTTCTCTTCATAGAAAAATTATTTAATTTAGGAATCATTGTTTGCATAGAATATCTTTTTCATCCTGTTTTGACAATTTTTTTTTCTCTTTTGTCAAGGTATCAGATACACACCGGACTTCAACATTCTATTATAAGACCTTCCCAACCCAACTGTTTACCTCTGGACAATGCAACCCTACCTCAAAAGCTGAAGGAAGTTGGCTATTCAACACACATGGTTGGAAAATGGCACCTGGGCTTTTACAGAAAGGAATGCATGCCCACCAAAAGAGGATTTGACACCTTTTTTGGGTCCCTGTTAGGAAGCGGTGACTACTACACACACTACAAATGCGACAGCCCTGGGATGTGTGGCTATGACTTATACGAAAATGACAATGCTGCCTGGGACTACGACAACGGCATATACTCCACGCAGATGTACACTCAGAGGGTGCAGCGAGTCTTAGCTTCTCACAATCCCCGAAAGCCTATATTTTTATATATCGCCTACCAAGCTGTCCACTCGCCACTGCAAGCCCCCGGGAGGTATTTTGAACACTACCGATCCATTATCAACATAAACAGGCGGAGGTACGCGGCCATGCTCTCCTGCTTAGACGAAGCGATCAACAATATAACCCTGGCTCTTAAGACATACGGTTTCTATAACAACAGCATTATCATCTACTCCTCAGATAACGGCGGCCAGCCCACGGCAGGAGGAAGTAACTGGCCTCTCAGAGGCAGCAAAGGAACATACTGGGAAGGAGGGATCAGGGCTGTTGGCTTCGTGCACAGCCCGCTTCTGAAAAACAAGGGGACAGTGTGCAAGGAGCTGGTGCACATCACGGACTGGTACCCCACCCTGATTACACTGGCTGAGGGGCAGATTGACGAGGACGTCCAGCTGGACGGCTACGACATATGGGAGACCATAAGCGAAGGCCTCCGTTCACCTCGCGTGGATATTTTGCACAACATTGACCCCATATACACCAAGGCAAAAAATGGCTCCTGGGCGGCCGGCTATGGGATCTGGAACACGGCAATCCAGTCAGCCATCCGAGTGCAGCACTGGAAATTGCTTACAGGAAACCCTGGCTACGGCGACTGGGTCCCCCCTCAGTCCTTCAGCAACCTGGGGCCCAATCGGTGGCACAACGAGCGGATTACGCTGCCAACTGGCAAAAGCGTGTGGCTTTTCAACATCACGGCCGACCCGTACGAGCGAGTGGACTTGTCCAGCCGCTACCCCGGCGTGGTGAAGAAGCTGCTGCGGAGGCTTTCCCAGTTCAACAAAACCGCCGTGCCTGTCAGGTACCCCCCCAAAGACCCCAGGAGTAACCCTCGGCTCCGTGGAGGGGTCTGGGGACCGTGGTATAAAGAGGAGAACAAGAAGAAGAAAGCAAGCAAAAATAAGGTTGAGAAAAAGCAGAAGAAAAGCAAGACAAGGAAGAAGACACAGCAGAAAGCGAGCTCGTTTGCAAGGTGCCACCCAGGCGTCGCTCTCGGATAAGTGCAAATTTTTCCTTGTGGTTAAACCTAAATCAGTTCTGCCCCTTTCACCTGTTTTCCCGGCAAGCCGGTAAATTTGGCTCGATAATATCACTGCCACAGGCCTCAGGCTTGTTTTCATGTTGTGCCACTGCAGAGACTTCTCCCACCTGGCCGCCCCACCGAGAGCCATTCTGCTCGGTGCCAAAGACGTCAATCAGAGGACCGAGATGCTTAATTCTCTTGCTCCTTCATAAAAGGTGGTCAGTAATGAGTTCAACTGCTGTGCTTCAGTCAATGAGCTAAACACTATGCCTTAAATTACAACAGGGAACTATAACTCAACAATCAACAAACATGCCGATTTGATGGAAGTTACAAGGTAGCAGGCGTAAATCGCCTTAGCTGAAACCTAGACAAAGGTCCTGTTTCTTCAAAGGCTTTGAAAAATGTATTTTCTTAGTAAATTTTTGTATCTTTATCATGGTAAAAACAAAGTGTCTTGAATGAATCCTATTTCATGTATCATTTCCTTTCCCGGTGAAAACAAGCTGTTTTTATCACATGTGGACAGCTTGCCCCTCATTTCATCATGTCTGAGAGAATGGCAAATGAGAATGTTTGAGCACACTCCCCCCCAAAAATGAATGTAACTATTTTCTAAACACTTTAATAGAGTGGCATTTCATAAAGGACGTAATTTATTTTTGCAGAAAAAAATTAATTATTTTGTTACCATAAAGTTATATAAATGCCTTTTTATTTTATTTTTACTTTCTGCATACCATTAGAAGAATTTTATTTCTTATCTTCAAGATTACCAAGCACTGTAATGCTATAAATTACTGTAAGATTCTGTGAACTTATAGAATATAAAGAGAAAGTTATTCAGAAAAAAATTACAATTGTCATTGTCCACCATTATTTTGAATGTAATACGGTGCATATTTTTCTTACTAATTACCTAGAAACTCAGTGTTTGGTGCAGAGTTGAGACAATCTTTTGTATCTTTCAAATAAACTTTATTTATGTACCTATTAAAAAGATTTATTTTATGGGGCTAGCAAATTTACTGACTTTTCTAATTTAACTTATAAATCAATTTATATTATTCATCTTAAAAAATAAAAGTTTTGTAGAAAAGTGTTTGAAATTATGATTTGCCAGCTACCATGGTAATAGAATAAGGATTTTTCAAATAAGAAATGTTTCCTCTCATTACCGTATAAAGAAAGATGTTAATGACCCTACTTTTGTAGAGAATAGATTCTGAAGTAGATGAAATGGCTCCTGCCTGGATCCATTGTTGTGAAAAATTGAGTTTGGAACTCACACAGGACAGCATCCCTAGGAAGACTGAAGTAGCATTATTTGCAACAAAGTTTACGCTGGTCATTGTTTCCTGTTGGTCCTGGATCTTTCTTTATAATAAACCACATAGTTTACACTTAAAAGATCACAGATGGCTAGAACTGTGGTTTGCTTCTCACTAGTGCTGTTTTTCAGTTTCACCTGAATAGTATCCCATCATCTTTTATCAGAAAATACTCTGTGGCTATGGCTACATGTCTGGGATGTGAGTGGATATAAAAAACATTTTCTTCAACTCAGAAAGACGAAAACAAGCTCTGGGGTGCTTTGCTACCGGCGAAAACATTTACCCCATGTCTGACATGATTCCTCTGAATTTTTAAACCCTTTCCATACTTTTTAAACATATTAGTGAATATTACAGTTTCCTTAAGCAGGCCTGTTTTTATGCATTTTAATATTTAATTTTGCAGGGTATTTATAAATGTGTCATTGGGATTAGTTCCCTAAGCATTTTTTTCACAGGGTTCTTGAGTACACATACAGTGACTTTGTCAGTAGCAGTCAAAATGTATGCCATTAGCAGGAAAGACCTGGCTTGCCAAAAGGAGCAAGCCAAATTCTTATGTCTTTCTACTTAGGGAATCAGACTTATTAAAATTTATTCATTCATTCCACAAATATTTAGTAAATCCTACTATGTGCTTGGAAACATTTTTGATGTTTAGGATGTGTAGGTGAACAAAATGGACAAATATTCTTGTCCTTGTGCTGCTTGCATTCTAGCTGAGTAAGACAGACAAAAAATAATAGACATATTAGATTATATAAAATAGTGTGAAAAAAGAAAGAGAAGTGGAGGGTAAGGAGAGGATTCATGTAACACCACATCCACCCATCCATTCACTAAACTGCACATAATAATATATTCTGGGATATGATGATGAGCAATCAGACAGGGTCCTTGCTTTTAGGTACTGTACATTCTCCAGGGAGATATAGCCATGAATCAACCCAAATCCTGCCCCCCACCCCACCCCCCCATCACTATCCCTTTTATTTTACTTATTTTCTTTATGATCTGTCTCCTCCCACTAAAATATAATATTCTTAGGGGATTTTTGTGTTTGACTTACCTCTCTATTGCCAGTATGTAAAACAATGCCTGGCTCATAATCGGTGTGCAGTACATAATTGTGGAATGAGTAAGTAAACAAAATAATTATATATATATATATATATATGTATGTATATATATCTCCATATGTTCAGCTGCATTTGCTTGAGTTTCTGCTTTCTATTTCTTGTATAGGGATTTTTAGTGCTGAAAAACAGATCTGATCAATCCTTGTTCCTGCTATCATAATAACAGCAATTATGTGAAGTGCAGAAATTTGTACACTATAAACAACTAACTCTAATAATAAATCAAGTGTAACCATAAAAGCCAAACCAAAAAAAATCACACAAAATTGAGGGCAAAATTTCGCCATATTATCTTTATTACCCCCATAGGAAAGAATACAATATTTGAACACTACATTGAGTATTGCAGAATACATTAGCTTAAATGAGAATTTCCAGAAAGGAGAGAAGGGAGCTTAAATTGCCAATAACTTTTTTCCTTTTTTTATTTTTTGCAAATAATTTTTATAGGAAGTTATGAAAGGGAAAATATAAATACTAAATAAACCTCTTTTTTCATAGGGTTATGAAGCCAAATCAGTTATACCTCACATGCTTGGGTCTTTTACAAAACTCTCAAACTTGGCAAAGCAAGAACTCTGCTTTTTAAAGATATATTTTTCTTTAGCATTTTATTGGCTATAGCCTCTCTACAAAAGTCCAATAATTCATTGGTTAGAAAGGGCTTATTAAAAGCATGACAACAAAATGCTGCCTTTGGGAGTTAAGGGACGAATGTATTTACTTAACTTTTCATTTCATTTCTATGATTTGAAAATTCCTTCCTCTAAGGCTTGTTAAAACCTTATAACATTCTTTGCCAATTGGCTTATGCAATTTTGGGGAAAATCTGTCCTGACAATTGAAAAGGAACAAGAAAAAATTACATAGTCTTAGTAAAAATGTCTACACATATACTCTTTGAGAAATACTTGAGCTGATAGTTCGAAGTGGAGAGGATCTTATCTCATGAATCAAATAAAAGTAAAATTTGCCTTTTCAGAAACAGTTTGCAATAAGGTATTGCATTTCCACATACTTTTAACTTTTATAATAACCATATCCACCTTTGCCATTCAATACGCACACATGCGGTTCACACCAA
>PVIY010040892.1:0-22031 GCA_004026745.1 Myrmecophaga tridactyla | reverse complement strand
ACTGGAGAATTGAAGTTCTTATTGGACAATTATCAGACAAGACTGGTGTCCACAGAAAAAACATTGTTTAGTTGGTAAGTTCTAGGGTTAGGATTACATTGGGATCTAAATGAGAGGCTTCCTGATGTAATCCTAACCCTAGAACTTACCAACTAAACAATGTTTTTTCTGTGGACACCAGTCTTGTCTGATAATTGTCTAATAAGAACTTCAATTCTCCAGTCCTAGTTTAGAAAATTGTAAAAATAAATGAATGAAAAATAAAATTGGATCTCAATCAGGGTGCTTTTTATTGTACCAAACAGTATGTGTCCCAGTGAATCTGAGAGACATTACAAAGTATAAGTATATAGAATGCATTTGTTGAGAGAATATGGTATGAAATAATACAATTATACACGTTCCCAAACTTACCTCAGGTAACAATTCTACTGTGCTGCCTTCCCTGATACTCCCAAAGTAGATACTTCTAAAAGTTCTCAGTTTCTCTTATATTATAATTTGTTCCTTTTATTTCTTCATGTCCCAATAGTCCATCAGCTATTTGAAATTAAAAAAAAATATATATATATAACCCTCCTTTATAACCTCAGAGACGGGCCTTTCTGAATGAATGCATGAAGACACAAATATACAAATACTGGAACAGACAGACAAAAAGGCAACCCACATTTATCAACTGCCCTCCCTGGACCAGGTACTTTGTTACATGAGTTACGTATAATATCTTATTTGGTCCCCACCAGGAATTTATGAAATTGGTATCTTATTACCCTTTTTATAGATGAAGACATGTAGAAGGGCTAATAAGTAAAAGAGTTATATTACTTTTTGAAAGTTGCACAACCAGAAATCTAGGAGTCAACCTGAGATCTGACTCCGAAGCCACCTCAAGAATCATACTTTGGGGAATAAAGATGGACTCTGTTTTTAAGTACTGATTCTTTCCCAACCACTGAATTGAGAATTGTCCATACATTAAATAATTTCTTCTTTACAATTTTTTAAAAAAAAATTTAGGTGCTATTGTTACAATTTTTTTTTTTTTTTTTTTACAGATTAGGAAACAGATTTAGAAAGATAAAGTAACTTGTTCAAAGTCATATAGATTTGTAAATGCCAAACTCGAATTTGTATGCAGGTCAGGGTGACTGTCTAAAAACCAACAAACAGACATGGACTGACATGTGTAAATGCATCATTAAAAGAAAATAAACAATCAGACAAAATTGATGTGTTGGGCACCTGTGCTGCACTGCACTGCATCCCTGATTTTTGCAAAGTTGTGGCAGCCACTTTCTCGGACCCACCAGCTCTCACGTCAAGTGGGCAGGGCTTCCTTTGTCAGACCCCAGGAAGACCCTGCAGTGAGGAGGCATCAACTCCCTCGGGAGCAGACCTGAACCCGTGAGGCTCAGAAGTCAGTGGCTACCAGCTCTCGCCCTCTCAGGGCACAATTCTCAGATGTGCTGTTCGGGGTTCCTTGAGATTTCTTAGCCAGTTGAACCCAGTTGCCCACGGTGTAGGCGGCTCTTGAACTCACCCTGATTGATTTTTCCTCCCTTTCCTCTCCCAACTTCTCAACTCCCTCCCTCACTTCTGCTTTCTCATTCACCTCCCAAATAAACTATTTGTATTCAAGTACTTGTCTCAGGATCTTGCTCTAGGGAAAACCCAAAATAACACAATAGATCTAAAAAGGGAGGAGGAAAAACAGTTCAGCATGTAATGAAATATATGTAGTTTACTCGAGGGTAGAAATATGGCAGGTACTAAGTGTAATAAAGGGGAAAGGATAAATAAATGACATCCTTGTTTATACTACAAACAACCAAAAATTAGAATATAAATATTTTTTGCGAAATAGATATGGATGGCATCACCTTGGTGTTTTAGTTTGCTAAAGGTGCCAGAATGCAACACAAGATGGATCAGCTTTTAATGAGGGGATTTATTTAGTTACAAATGTATAGTTCTTCAGAGGAAAGGCAGCTAGCTTTCATCTGAGGTTCTCTGTCACCTGGAAAGGCATATAGCAACATCTGCTGGCCTTCTCTCCTGGCTTCTGGGTTCCAATGGCTTTCCCCGGGGCGATTCCTTTCTGCATCTCCAAACGTCTGGGCTGAGTGCAAGTGCTGAGATGAAGTTTGCTGAGCTGCTGAACTCTCTTCTGACCTCTCTCTTTTGAGCCTCCAGCTAATTAAGTTGAAGCTCACTCATTGTAGAAGGCACTCCCCTTAGCCCATTGCAAATGTGATCAACCATAGATGGATTTCACATACTGGTGATTTAGACAGAACAACAGGGCATCATCACCTGGACAAGTTGACCCCTGACCCTAACTACCACACTTGGATTGCCCTTTTTTTTCCTTCACTATGAATGCCTGGATTATCTAGTGTTTTAAAGTTCTTCCTTTTGGTCAGGGTTAAGTATAAGATTAGGAGTCCTTACTCCTTGTCAACTGCCAGATAGATGAAACTGACAGCAAGACAATTTTAAAAAAACCAAATGTGTCATAACCTTTACTTTGAGCAGAATAAGGCTTTGCCCAACTACTTGGATATAAGAAGTTCTGTATAATCTCTATTCAATACCATTTTTTAACCAGTATTACAAAATGGAGGTCACATCCTTCACCTAACCCAGTGATGGAACAAATGGACTTTCTTCTCACCAGTGATCTATTCTTACATTTTTCTCCATTTGCCTTTTACAACAAAGGCATATCAACATATGTTCGGTCCTCTCTTAACCACTACAGTTCTTCCCACGTTTCCTACCCTGTCTGCTCCATTATACACAAACACATAAAATCATATTCTTCCGGTTGTAATGATTCCATATATTTCTCCTTATGAATATAACATGATGCACTTTAGAAAGTTTTTAACAACTATTTGGGAATTACCACAACTATGAAAACAATGCAAACTTTTGTTTAATGTTATAGTCTTCCTATTACTCATCACGATTTAGTCTGCTAAATTAAAAATAGATTGAAACCTTCAGCTTTACAGAAGACAGATTCTAAGAATGAGAGTCTGAGCGACTAAAATTGTGGGAGCTGGAATTTTTTGGATCACATTTTTTTAGCACATATATTTCAACATTCAGGTTTTAGGCTTTGTAATTTCACCAAATGTTCCAGAAGACTAAGCAAACCTGCCAGATAGTTTAAGTGACTCTAAAGTGGAACCCATGAATACTCATGGGTACAGTATTTTTATGCTCACTACTCTACAAGACTTTCCCACAACTTTGATGAAAAAAGGAACCCCTATTTATCTTTTTAGATTAATTACCATTGTGTCTGATGATACCTGCTTTTGTTTTTGTTTTGTTCTGTTCTGTTCTCTTTTAAACAAGAATGCTTGGAACCATGCCAAGGTGAAGAAATATAAGACTAAAGGGCTGTCTAAATACATTTTTTTCTCATGGTTATTCATTGGGTGATTTCAATACTCAAGGTCATGTTGCAGACATTCAATCTTTCATATATTCTAAGAATGGAATATGGGAAGTATATAAGTTTGGGAATAAAGATTTGAGTCCTGTATTTAGTAATTAACAGCTGGGGAAAGTTAACCCTCTCTCATCTTCAGTTTCATCACCTGGAAAATGGCTATAACTTCCTTAAGTGTTTCAGTTTTGAGTAAGACCATATATGTACAGTGGGGATCTTGACTACCTCTGAATAAGGACCAGAAACTCTGATGCTGGTTGTGTCTCAGGAAAAATCTGCAGTGGCTGAGATATTTGTTTGTTTGGTGGGGTAGTAAGGAAATCCCTGCTACAGAAGGGGTAGACAAGAGAACCCAGTAGAGTAATCTGTGTCCAGAAGGGAAGGGCCTAAAAGTAGAAGCTAAAGGCTCAGTTTCTGTGAGTTAAGGATTTTTTAAGCCATTTATGTATAAGCAGATATTTTTGGGTCCCATGTGACAAATGAGCTGCAGAAAGATATTGTTCTTATGTCTGTGATAATGAGTAAAGATCCATAACAGGCAAGTATATGGCACTCCTTAGGACCCTTAGTAACCTGGTAGTTCTTTTGGGCCCCAGAAGTTAGAGTTCCAGCTGCAGAATCACCAGTCCCATGAGGGCCACTGCTTCTGTGACAATGAACCTCCCTCATGACTTCCCAGCAGCAGAGTGGAAGAGTGGAAGAGCACTACTGTAGGAAACATGGAACACCTCCCAGGGACAACTAGAAAATAACAGAGTGAAATTCTGAAATGGGGCTAAAGTCTCTTCCAAACAGGTGGAGCAATGACCTAATTGGATGTGAGTATCAATAATAACATGACCTAATTTGTACCTATGTGCTGGAGAGGCCTTAGAAGACTCAAATTTATGTCTCTAGGTATGTGCAGCTCATCTACCTAAGCTCATGGACAGACTCTCTAAATAAAATTTTTTTTTCACAGAAATTCATTTTCTGTCGTTTTTTCAGATCAACAATTAAGGCTTCTTCCCATGTATCTGCAAATGTTATTTCTTCAGCTTTATATCATATTAGTATTCTACATTTCAACTGTAGTGTATTTCAGGCTCAGAAAGTCCTGACAAATAATTTTAATTATAAATAAGTCAACATCGTAGAGGAAATAACCCCATCAGCTTTAGTCTCAGTGTCCATGTTGGGGGGACGCAAGGTATAGTCAAGGACACATTCTTATTTTCAGATAGGAATTCTGAGTGTTGCCCAAGTGGATTCGAAATTATAATAACCAAGTTTCCAATTTCCATATATAACACAATACCTGCAATTGATTCACTATTTTATTTTGGCTCAGCAAAAGTTTGATATGAATGCTATACTTAGTTCTCTTTAAAACTGACTACAGAATGCAAGACATTTATGTTATATCAAATACTTTCTGAACCTATTCTGGAAGCCTGTAATGACAGGAAACAGTCTCTACTTATGGGTGTAAACTTTACCCTTCCCCTCCATTTTGTCTCCCTCTCCCATAAGATCTAAAAACTTGTGCATCTTGGTCTCATCTGTCAAAGAGATTGGTATTGTAATTTTGTCATTAATATAGCTGTCTTTCTTCTTTTGGTGTACTCAGTCTTCTAGTGGTTATATAAACAGAACCTTTTTAATCGCTGTTTCTCCAGTGTCATCTTACACCATCTTTAGGTTGTCAATCAAAGAGAAATGAATATAGACACAACTCAAGCCCCATCTCACTGTCCATTTTCATGCTGCTGGTGATCTTGTTCTGTCTCCTTTGCCCACAAACAGCAAAGAAAGTCCATGGCTTAGGGATCAGATAAACCTGTGTTACAATTCTGCATATACTATCTAATATCTATATGAACAAGGGAAAATGTGTTCATCTCTCCAGGCTTTAGTTTTATCATGAGTAACATGAATATAATACTTCTATTTCAGAAGATTATAAGAATTATTTGCAATAAAGTGTGTACAGTTTTCCTCTGCCAGATAGTAGGTATCCAATGATTGCTGGGTTCCTTCTTTTATTTGTCAATTTTATTCAAATGCTTATCCTGATTTCGATGCCTAGCCATATACATATATTCAAGCAACCACATGTCCTCTCTCCCTCTTGCCTTCCCTGTTCCCATCGCCCATATAGAATCAAAGAGTTTGCATCAAAGGCTTTGTACAAGTGATGCAGAAGATGCATCACTTGGATGCCTCTTCAACCTACACCTGGTTGAGAACGCTACCCCTGCTCCAAATTGCAGCTCAGACGGAGTCTTCTCTGAGAAGCATTCTCTGACCATCACCAGGCAGGCATAAATGCTTCTTATTTTACTTACCACCTTATTTTGTACATATTCTCAGTTCATTTACATCGAACGTTTTAATGAGTTGTGATTATCTGTAATCTGTTTCCTTACTGGAAAGTAATTTTTTGACATCGTGGGTTGTTTCTTTTCATCTCTGTATTTTTGGGACCTAGCAACATGGTTTACACTTGGGAAGTATATTAAAATTGGGAGCAATAAATGAGCATACGGTGTATATATGGTACTTCTAATATTTACTGCTACATGTTGATGGATTCATAGGGCAAATAACATTTCTAATGATCACCATAGGGTTCAGAGTGCCAAAAATGAGAAGTAATCAGTGAGATATTGCTTCCTCTGGACTACATTTACATAGTGAAAAGAAAAGTGGTACAATGTCTGAATCATTTCAGACAGAAAGGATATTATGACCAAAATATACATTTCTAGATAAGCATTTTCTAGCTCAAGTCATCAAAAATGATGAAATTTCATCAAATATTTTGAATTTCAAAAACGTTTCCTGACAATTTGGATAAGTTAGATAAGATATAGAGTGATTTTTAGGAAAGATCATGGAAGTTATTTTCTGTCCATGGAAAATAAGTACCCAGTTGTGAGATATTTTAAGTAATTTTTCAGGAGCAAACAAATGAATCACAATTGCCTTTTAATGAGCTTACAAAAACATCTTAGGTAAAATGTAGCAGAAATGTGTATTGAGAGACACAACTGGGCTCAATTTGACACTGGGGCATGCTGATCTGAGACTCTACCTAGTTATTTTTCCCTCTAACATATTTCCTGAAAGCAACTAAACAGGTTTCTCACAGCTCATTGAATTCTTTGGGCAACTATCTCTTATCAGGAATAAACTAAGACATTCCTAAAACATGACTAGAGTAAATTCACTTACTTTCTTATATAAATGAAATGTTGAGAAATGCTATTTAATGATAAAAGAAGGAAAGAGACATAGAAGACTGAGTAATGGGAAAAGACATACTCAGCAACTGGTAAAACCCCCACATTGTTTCCCTGACTCATGAAGTGAGGGATATTATGGTGGGAAAGGCCAAGTGAAAGCCACTAGAACTGCCCTTACCTAGCAAAATAATAAATCAGAAGCAATACTGGATTCCTGGTTTGCAGAAGAAGGATTGCAGAGATTAGTGCCACCCTTAGGGATGTGAAGCTTGTAGGAGTGGTGAATCCCAACATATCCCTATTCAACTTTTCTACTGGGTGTGTGCAGAAAACACACAGCTGGATCTTGGAGGATGACAGTGATTATTGTAAACTTAACCAGTGATGACTCCAATTACAAATGTGGTATCATTGCTTGAGCAAATCAACATATCCTCTGGTATCATTGCTTGAGCAAATTAACACATGAATGCACCTATTGACCTGGCAAATGATTATTTCTCAATAGTTGTTAGTAAGGACCACTAGAACTAGTTTTCTTTCAGCTGGCAAGGCCAACTGTATACCTTCACTGTCCTACCCCTGGGGTATAATAACTTTCCAGTCTCATGTCATAGTCTTGTCCACAGGGATTTTGATTATTTCTCCCTCCCACAAGACATCACTTTGGTTCATTATATTGATAATAATGTGTTGATTGGACCTAGTGAGCAAGAAGTAGCAACTCCTCTAGACTTATTGGTAAGGCATTTGCATGTCAGAGAATGGGAGATTAAACCAACAAAAATATAGGTGCCTTCCACCTCTGTGAAATTTCTAGGTGTCCAGTGGTATGGGGCATTTTGAGATATCCCTCTAAGGTGAAGGATAAGCTGTTGCACCTGGCCTCTCCTATGAGCCAAAAAGAGGCACATTGCCTAGTTGGTCTCTTTGGATTTTGGAGACAATGTATTCCTCATTTGACTGTGCTACTCTGGCCCATTTATTTAGTGACCCAGCAAGTGCTGGTTTGAGTGGGGTCTGTAATAAGAGGAGGCCCTGCAGCAGGTTCAGGCTGCAGTGCAAGCTGCTTTGCCACTTGGTACATATGATTTGGCAGATCCAATGGTGCTGGAGGTGTCAGTGGCAAATGAAAATACTCTCTGGAGCCTTTTATAGGTCCCTATAGGAGGCTGACAATGCAGGCTTTAGGATTTTGGAGAGAAAGTGTACCATCCTCTGCAGGTAACTACTCTCCTTAGAGAAATAGCTTTTGGCCTGCTACTGGTCTTAGTAGAGACTGAATGCCTAACCACAGACCACCAAGTTATCATGAGACCTGAGTTGCCTATCATGAACTTGGTGTTTGTGCTGGTTTGAAAGGTTGTATGTCCCCTTGAAAAGACATGTTTTAATCTAAATCCCATTTCATAAACGCAGAATAATCCCTATTCAATACTGTATATTTGAAACTGTAATCAGATCATCTCCCTGGAGATGTGATTTAATCAAGAGTGGTGTTAAGCTGGAATAGGTGACAACATGTCTTCACCCATTTGGTTTGATTAGTTTCTGAAGTCCTATAAAGGAGGAAACATTTCTGGAGAATGAAGGAGATTCAGAGAGAGCAGAGCAGAATGACATAGCCATGAGAAGCAGAGTCCACCAGCCAGTGACCTTTGGGGATGAAGAAGGAAAATGCTTCCCAGGGAAGCATTTTCCATGTAACTGGAAGCCAGGAGGGAAAGCTAGCAGATGACGCTGTGTTCGCCATGTGCCCTTTCAGCTGAGAGAGAAGCCCTGACTGTGTTAGCCATGTGCCTTCTCACTTGAGAGAGAAACCCTGAACTTCATCAGCCTTCTTGAACCAAGGTAACTTTCCCTGGATGCCTTAGATTGGACATTTCTATAGACTTGTTGCAACTGGGATATTTTCTCGGCCTTAGAACTATAAAGTAGCAACTTATTAAATTCCCCTTTTTAAAAGCCATTCTATTTCTGGTATGTTGCATTCCAGTGGCTAACAAACTAGAACAGTGTTGTTTGACCCACCAAGCCATTAAGTTGGATGTGCACAGCAGCACTCCATCATAAAATGGAAATGATATATAAGAGATATGGTTTAAGAGAGTTCTGAAGGCACAAGTAAGTCACACAAGGAAGAAGCCCAAATGTCTGTGACCCCCCACTTCCTGCCATGTTACCTTTTCTTCCCCAGAGGAAGAAAAACCTGGGCCTGGTTTACAGATGATTGTGCATGATATGCAAGTACTACTTGAAAGTGGACAGCTGCAGCACTGCAGCCCCTTTCTGGGATGTCCCTGAAGGACAGTGGTGAGGGACTTCAAGCAGTTCACCAGGTTGTTCATTTTGCTTGGGAGGAGAACTGGCCAGATGTGTAACTTCAAGCAGTTCACATGGTTGTTCATTTTGCTTGGAAAGAGAACTGGCCAGAGGTGCATTTGTATACTAACCCATGGTCTATTGCTAATGGTTCAGTTGGATGGTCAGGGTCTTGGAAAGAGCATGATTGGAAATTTGGTGATGAAGAGTTCTGGGGAAGAGGTATATAGATAGACCTTTCTGAGTGGGCAAAGTAATTAACATATTTGTGTCCCATGTGAATGCTCACTAGAGAGTGACTTTGGTAGAGGAAAGTTTTAATAATCAAGTGAATAAGATGACCCATTCTGTGGATACCAGTCAGCCTCTTTCCCCAGCCACTCCTGTCATTGCCCAGTGGGCTCATGAACAAAGTGGGCATGGTGATAAGGATGTAAATTATGCATGGGCTTAGCAACATGGACTTCCACTTACCAGGTCTAACCTCACTACAGCCACTGCTGAGTCCCAGTCTGCCAATAGCAGAGACCCATACTCAGTCACTAATATGGCACCATCCCTTGAGATGATCAGCCTGCTACCTTGTGGCAGTTGATTACATTGGACCACTTCCATCATGGAAGGGGCAGCAATTTTTTCTGACTGGAATAGATACATACTCCAGATATGGGTTTGCCTTCCCTGCATGCAATGCTTCCACCAAAACTACCATCTGTGGACTTGGGAAATGCCTTATTCACCATTTTGGTATTCCACACAGCATTGCTTCTGATCAAGGAACCCACTTCACAGTAAATGAAGTGTGGGAACTGGCACATACTCATGGAAGGCTCTGGTGTTACCCTGTTTCCCATCATTCAGAGGAAGCTGGGTTGACAGAATGGTGGAATGGCCTATTTGAAGACTCAATTATGGTGCCAACTAGATGGCAATACCTTGCAGGGCTGTGGCAGTGTTCTCTAGGAGGCTATGTATGGTCTGAATCAGCTCCTCTATATGGTGTTGTTTGCCTCACAGCCAGGATTCATGGGCTCATGAATCAAAGGGTGTAAATGGGAGTGGCACCACCCACTATCACCCCTAGTGACCCACCAGAAAATCTTTTCTTCTTGTCCCTGCAACCTTAAGCTCTGCTGATCTACATGTCCTAGTTTCAAAAGTAGGTGTGCTGCCACAAAGAGACACAACAATGATTCCACTGAACTGAAAGTTAATGCTGCCACCTGGCTACTTTGGGCGTCTCATGCCTCTGATTCCCAACAGGCAAAGAAGGGGCGTACTGCACTGATTGGGATGATTGATCCTGCCTGTGAAGGGAAAATAGACTGTGACTACACAATGGAGGTAAATAAGAGTTTGCCTGGTGTTCTAGTTTGCTAGTTGCCAGAATACAGTATACCAGAAATGGAATGACTTTTAAAAAGGGGAATTTAATGAATTGCTAGTTTACAGTTCTAAGGTCAAGAAAATGTCCCATTTAAAACAAGTCTACAGAAATGTCCAATCAAAGGCATCCAGGGAAAGATACCTTGGTTCAAGAAGGCCAGTGAAGTTCATGGTTTCTTTCTCAAGTGGAAGGGCACATGGCAAACATAGTCAGAATTTCTCTCTTGGTTGGAAGGGCACATGGTGAACATGGTGTCATCTACTAGCTTTCTCTCCTGGTTTCCAGTTTCATGAAGCTCCCTGGGAGGCGTTTTCCTTCTTCATCTCCAAAGGTCACTGGCTCATGGACTCTCTGCTTTGTGGTGCTGCTTTCTCTGAATCTCCTCATTCTCCAAAATGTTTCCTCTTTTATAGGACTCCAGGAACTTATCAAGACCCACCCAAATGGGTGGAGACATGTCGTCACCTAATCCAGTTTAACAACCACTCTTGATTAAATCACATCTCCAGGGAGATGATCTGATTTCAGTTTCAAACATACAGTATTGAATAGGGATTATTCTGCATTTATGAAATGGGATTTAGATTAAAACATGTCTTTTCTAGGGGACATGCATCCTTTCAAACCAGCACACCTGGGATATAGGAGATCCCCTCAGGTGTCTCTTAGTACTGCCATGCCCTATAATTAAAGTCAGTGAAAATTGCAGCAATTTACTGCAGCCAGGATTACCAATGGCTCACAGACTTCAGGACTGCCCCACTGGGCAAAGACCCATGGTCAGCTGAGGTGCTTGCTCAGTAAAAAGGGAACATAGAATGGGTAGTGGGAGAAGGTAGTGATAAATATGAACTAAGACCACTTTGACCAGTTACAGAAATGAGGACTATAATTGTATGAATATTTTCCCATGCTTTGTTATGAGTATGTTTGTATTCGTTCATGAAGCAAATATCTTTGTTTTCTTTTCTATCTTATCTCCTTATCATGTGACATAAGTTGTATTGTTTATGCCATAGTATTTAAGTTATAGAATATCAAATTTAAGAGTGAATGTTTCCCAAGGACTTGCACCCTATTCTTGAGAGAATTTAGTGCATTTCCAGTTGTACACAGACAGTCGAGTATTGTCAGGTGAAAACTATGTGTGTTATTATGCACTATTTAGAGATTAAATATGGTTTAAGGTGATGTGTACAGCTATCAAGTTGATATGGGGTGAACTGTTATGGTTAGGTTTCTATGTCAACTTGGCCAGGTGATAGTGACTGGCCTAGCTGTTACTGCAATAACATTTTACCACTCGTTAATAAACCAGAGAGCTTGTTTATTAAATATTCAGCATGTTGATTGCATCCATGGTTGATTACATCTGCAGTTGGCCAAGTGGATTGTCTTCTGCAATTAGTGATGTTTAATCTAATCGGTTGAAGACTATAAAGGAGAAATCAGAAGAATCTCTCCATTTCAGCCAGCCAGTCTCTCCTGAGGGATTAATTGAAGATCTTCATCAGAGCTCTCAGCTTGTGGCCTGCCCTACAGAATTTGGACTTGTGCATCCCCACAGTTGCATAAGACACTTTAAAAAAATCTCATATTTATGGATCTATCCTGTTGGTTCTGTTTCCCTAGAGAACCCTGATTAATACAGTCCATATCACAAATTCATGTTGAATTTCATGTTAGGTAAAACCATTAGAATCTTCTCTACACTCACTACAGTTACCAATTTTTATCCAAACTTTTTTATTCTCCAGATATTTTTATAAAAAATAGAATTTTACATTTATTTCCACTTCATTTTATCTTATTGGTTTTTATCAAGATTTGTATTCTGGTAAAAATCTCTACTCTGCAAACTATGATTAGGAACACAAAATTAGAATTTTTCATATATTTGTCTTACACACAATCATGGTAATAGGTACTATTTGTTGCTTGCCAGCTGTCTTTCCAGATGTTTTATATTGCTTAACTCCTTACTAATTTTTTAAATTATGAAAATTGATGTTTCCACTTTATAGATGTAAAAAATAAAACTCAGAATTTAAATCACTGCTCCAGGCTTCAATTGGTTAATAGGTAGAATTCTAATTTCAACCTGGGATTATGTTTTGGTAAAGCTTGTGTGGACTCAACTCTAAAAGACTTTATCAAAATGTCTTAGTGTACCAAGGAAGTTAATAATTAAGTATTTTTAGGCACTTACTAAATTACCCAATGATCAGTATTATATAAGCTTTAAGAGGGAAATATTTTTATTTGGAGGATTCTTTGAATACTTTGCAAGAATCTCATGTTGCTTGCCTGAATACCTGAATCATTTCCTTGCCTATTTCCTTTGAAATGTATTGAAGGAGGGATGACATCAATTTTAATTCATTTTTCCTGAGGCATACACTGAGTCCACTTAGAGACTCTAGAGAGTGGCTGACTTAGAGAAATATATTGTAAAAACGACCTCCTTTTATCTATTGTCATCTGTAGTTTAACAGCGGGAGTATCATTCAAAAGAGCTTTAATTCAAGTAAAACTTGTCATGTCTGCTAAAAGTCTGGCCAACAGCAGAGTTCATTTCAAATGGCTGGTTCTATAGTCCAAATCACAAAACTGCTGCAGTGTTTCCATTTGGAGCTGGTGAATTGCACACCTTCCAAGAGAGCCATATTGTACATCCTTGCTCAGTGCAAACTGAGTTCCCTGACCAGTTTGAAACACACAGCCCACAAAGACCAAGGCTACCATCCCCAAATCAATAAAAAAAATTGGTAAGATTGACATTTCATAGAATAGTTTTCATTGAATAGTATATGTACAACCCCAAAGCATAAACCGTACCTGAAATCTAATTGCAAATAATAAAAGACAGAGAAGCAATGAGTTGGTCTCCCAAACGGATTTAGAGAATACAGAGATTTCTAATTTTTTGAAGAGTTTGAAGCTGAGGAGAAGAGGAAGAAAGGGAAACATTAAAAGAGTCACCATTTTTGTTTCCTTAATTCCCTTTTATGAGTTAGAAAAAATACCTTGGTTTTACCTTCTGGACTATTCCATAACATAGGCTTGAAAAATAATACAGCTGTACTTGTTGATAGTTTTACTTATGAGTAAACTAGTTTGATGCTAGTTTGAATATACAGTTTGAATATCATCAATATGAAACTAATTGGCTTTATGTTCTGGCTATTCTAACAAATTCTTGTATAAGCCCCTTATGTCTTTAAGCTGCAAGGCTACAGGGATTCATATTTTTCTAATTTTTTTTTGGTCATTATTTTGATGATTCAACTTGACCTTCAGATCAGTGCAAGAAAATACAAAGCTTGATATTTTCTTTTCCCTTCAAAAGAAAAAGAGCTAGTTTTCTGAGTTTATTTGCTTCAGTAGAGATCTGGCTGGATAGTGTGAGCTTATGGATATAAAGAGGCAACAAAGAACAAATAATCCTGCAGCACTCATTTTTATTACCAAAACATCTCCATCTTCAGGATTGTTTGTCTAGTAATAGTAACTGTACAGGTTGTCTATTATTGTGTAATAAAGTTACAATTATAAGGATCAGCAGGGAAGGCTCATTTCTTTTCTAAATGTTATCAGCTGGGAACTGGAGGATCCACTTCTAAGATGATATACTCATGTGACTTGTTAGTTGGTGCTGGTTGTTGACCATGAGCTCAGTGGAGGATGAGAAGCCTTGGTTCCTCTCCACTTGGGCCTCCCAATGGGCTGCATCCTTATAGGCTGGTGATAGTGTTCCAAGATGGTGCCAGTTTCTTAAGACCTGGGCCCAGAGATTTAAAAAGCTTCAATTCTGCTATATTTTATTCAAGCAGTCACAGAAATCAGATTCAATGAGATGATATATAGAGCCTACTTCTTGATGCAAGGATTGTCAAAGACTTTCTAGTCCATGGTTTAAAATTACTAAAATTTATTTGCATTTCTTTCACATACATAGTATACTTACTCTCTCCCAAGACCCCTGACGGGTCCATCTTGTACAATAACAGTAAAGACTTAAAGTTCAGAATTTCATCATCTAAAGCAAGCCCAGGTTCAGAGCAGGTTCCTTAGGTTCAGTTCATTCAGTACAGTTCCTCAAGAATGTTCCTTCTCAATCTGAAGACCAGTGGAATAAAATAAGTAACCTATCCTTCACATGCTCAAAATAAAATGTTTAGATAGCTTGGGATAGCTGCAATAGACATTGCATTTAAAGGGGAAAAGCACAAGGCATATAGCAGTCACTGGCCCATCGTAATTCTGAATTCCAGGTGGCACACTGACCAGCTCCTTGATTAGGTCCTGTACTATTCCCTGAGGAGGATTCCTGGCAGCTGTTTGCTCTGACTTCTGGACTCCTGGTTCTAACCTCTGACCTGTCATTATTTTTCCAGTGAAATATAGTCTTTGTTTGATGCTGAATAGTTTTCTCAGCCTGATTCCTGCCCGTAGAAGCTTGGGATTCAGTCCAGAGTCCGCTCCTTATTTTGTACTGATTCTGTCCCCTTAATTCCCAGTTGACTGTGGAATAACGTTCCTTCTAAATGTTTTGTGGAGTTTCTATGAAATGTTTTAGGGTTCACTCCATTTAGATAAAAGACATAAATCTCTTTGAGATATTCTTTCTGTACACTGGGTGTCCTGTGATTCTGATATGAGAACATATACTTAAGATTCTGAGACACTAAGTTGTTTAAAGGAGCACTGTGGATACTTAGAAATTCAGAGAAACTCTGTTGTCTAATGGAGGGGTGTGCTAAAAGGATGCTTTATATCTCAAAGGGTCTATGAGACATCATTTTAGATTTTTATGTGGTCTTAGCAAAGAATTTTTTTATATTACCATGGGTTTAATCTTTGGCCTGAGACATTTTCTCACTTTGAGACTATAATGGTATCTGAAAAGTCTTTGAATGAGAAATAATTTTACTTTTGAACTTAGAGAGTCCTGGCTTCTTTATGTTAATGAATGATTCTTTTGTTTATCTCTTTCCTCTCACATTTTATCATAGTCACAAAAGAAATACAGGAGTTACATACAACATTATGCTTGGAAACCTTCTCATCATTAGGTATATTTCCTATTTTGCATGTTTACTGCATGTGACAATTTATTTCTTATTTTGCATGTTTACTGCATGTGACAATTCTGCCACTACATAAGGGTGATTTCTTCTCCTTTAGTTTGCAATAACATTTCCTTACCTTCTTTTAAGCCCTCGTTGACAACTTCTGAGGTTTTTAGTCTTCCATTATAAATAACTTTGCTCACAGACAACCTTTAGCCTGTAATACAGAGATTCATGGGTAGTTCTTAGCTATAACAAGATGTTGTTCTTTGAATTTTATCACATGAAAAGCAGCATTTCTATTGATATGTTTATGAAAAAAGAGCCCAAGGAATATTAAGACCAAAATTATTTTCAAGTAAATGTAATCTGCTGTCTTGTGCATTCTTCCAACCTATATGGAGATGGGAAGTTCTCTTAATCATTTTACTCTTTTCAGAAAATGGCCGTAGGGGAAATTGTAATTTCATCTGGGCAATGTGGCCATACTGTCTTGCTTTTCATGGAAGTTTTGTGGCTCACCAAAATTGTTCATAAAAGAAAATGTATTATTTTAGCTGATTTTATACTGGTAATTCTTTTTGTAGCTTTAAAATTTTCTCTATGTTTTAAAAAAATTCATTCTAGAAAAGTAATTTGAAGAGTTTCAAGTGTTACACTAAAATCTAGTTAAGGATTGATTAATTTTACTGCAAAAAGTTATCCCAACCAAAAGCAATGTGTACTATAAAGAAGCCATGGCCACATTATCATTTTCATTGCAAGCTCAATGAAATATTGTCTTAAAGAAAGACACACTACACAAAGCTGTGAAAAATAGACACCAAAATTCCACTTAAGGGCATGTGGCAATGTTATTTACTGCCATCCACTCATCTTATTGTCAGGCTCCTTAAATTCACATAGAAGGAATATATCCTCCTGATTCGTGACAGCTGGAGATAAAATCACATGGTGGAAATATATTCTCATGAGTGGCTGAAGGAGGTTTGCTTTCCTTCTTCTAAAATTGTTTGTAATTGGAAAGGCAGAACACCAATGAAAATGTCAAAATAAAAATTAAAAGAGTTCCAAAAGAGCTTTCTTTTTCAATTTTTTGCTTTCCAAATCAATTTTTACCTCCCTTCTCATTGTCTTTCTTTAAGATTAAAAGCAACCACTACCAGTACCACAACAAAACCAACCCAAATCAAATTTTCCATTTTCAACTCACTTCCTTATATTTTTCTGTTATATATTATCTTGCTTAACTCAGAACTAAATTTAGTGTTCTTGCCCCTTTAATAAACTTGGTCACGTCATTCTTTTTACTTGGTTAAGATTTCTCCCTCTCCCCATTCCAAACTGTATGTAACTAATACTTCATGATATTAGATTACTTTCAGAGCAGTTCTGAAAGATGAGGTGGCCTGCAGCAAAGAATCATGGGCTTTTTTGAACCATTTCTTAGATAAAAGATAGAAAAAGGCTTATTTCTCAAGCAGGCAACAGTTTGATAAGCCATTTGTCTTAGAATAGAGAAAGAGGCAGTATTAAGATGTATTATGTCCATGGAAGCTATAAATACTACCTAGAAATATAGAATCAAAGCATGATTTTAAGAGAGGAAATCCTCTGTAGTGAGAGCAATGATATAGCCTGTTGCTATGAGATGGACACTGGAAATGGAGCTCACTGGAGAGCATCAGGAAGACTTAATGACCAAGTGGTAGAAGGATTTGGTAGTTGGCATGACAATACCCAAAGTTAAACTCTGACCTATGGAAAGAGGAAGACATTTAAGCTCTCTGGGGCTGGACATTCTCACCTGTGGGAGGTTGAATGAAAGCTCTGATTCTCAAACCTTACCATGCACCAGAATCATCTGGAGGTTTGTTTAAAAACGCTGTTAGGCTCCACCCCTAGAGCTCCCCATTGAGTAGAGGGTGAGGTCTGAGAATCTGCATTTCTAACAAGTTCCCTGTTGGTGCTGATGCTGCTGGTACAGGAATGGCCTTTGAAAAGAACTGCATTTGAGTCATTTTTCTGTAGTATCAGTCAATAGACCCACTATCAAAGATACTTTGGGAGGGGGAAAAAAAAAACAAAAAAAACTAGAAGGGGGAAATAAGTTGTATGTGGCTATAAAACCTATGAAATTCTGAATAAAGGTTTTTTTTTGCATAATTTAACAAATTTTGCAATATCTTCTTATGAATTCTTCATCATAAAATGGAGGCTCTAATATGCAGTGGTTTTTAAAATGTTTTTTTTACCTTGAAAGCTTTTCCTGAGCCCTCTATTTAAATATTCCACCACCTTGTGGAACATGCTTGTGAGTATTCTGGAAAAAGTGGCTTTAGGGTCCCTTTCAACTCTTATATTCAATGAGATTCAGAATTTTGTCCTAGTCTCAGAGGATGTGTGATAAAAGATATTGTGCAGTTAGGCGGGAAATTGCAAGCTCTTTCAAGAGAGCACCTGACTGCTGTCTGATGGACACGTACAGACAGACCATCTTGGGACAGTTACAGTGGAACTCAACACTAAATTCAAATTCCTTTGTTACCTGTCTGATTTTCAAGCCTCCTCTCTCATCACTTGTTAACCTGAACCTTCGCTCCAGTCAAATTAAACTCTGGCTTTATCTTGAATATCCCAAATTCTTAAATCCTCTATCTGTTTCTGTATCTGCCCCCTTATTTCCCTAAACCTGTGACCTTGTTCTTCTTACCTACTCTTCATCTGTCTGGATATCCTCAACCCCTTTGCATTTTCCTCCTTTCAAGAAACATTTATTCTCTGAAGTGTTCCCTCATCAAAGCTATCTTTTTACCACAATACATTGTTTTGCAAATATGTGTTTATTCCTGTCTTCAGAGTTCCTGAAGTGAAAGTGTCCTGACACTTTCTTTTACAGCTAGCTGTCATAAATGCATGGCCACGACAATGTTGAGAATTTATTTAAACTGGCCTGAATTTATTTACTAGTTGTGGTAAGTTGATTAATGGCCCCACAAAGACATCTTTGTCTGAATCCTTAGGACCTGTGAATATACTACTTTATGGTAACATGGAATTTGAAGAGTTGATCAAGTAAAGTACCTTGAGATGGGGGGACTATCCTGGATTATTCAGGGGAACCCAGTATAATCACAAGTGTCTTTATAAGAGGAAGAGGGAACTCTGAATACAGAAGAGGAGGGTTACAGCGATGACAGGTGAGAAAGACTCGACCTGCTATTCCTGGTCTTGAAGATGGAAGAAGGGTCCATGAGCCAAGGAATGGAGGGGGCCTAGAAGCCAAAAAGGCAAAGAAACAGATCCTGCCCTATGTCTCCCAAAGGAATGCAACCTTGCTGACCCATTTTTCTCTTCTTACGTAGTAAAGTAAGATAGTAAATTTGTGCTGCTTTAGGCCACTATATTTAAAGTAATTTGCTACATCAGCAATAAGAAACTAGTAAACTAGTAGAAAAAGAGTATTCAACTGTATGACTAGCTTTCTAAAGAATTTATCCTTAAAGGAATTATATATTCTAAATACCACCATTGAAATGGTTATATACGATAGTACCATAGGGCAACATTTACTTGTTCTTACTATATACCACATACTGTGCTGAGTGTCTCACGTGCACTATCTCAATGAGTTGTTATTCTGACCATAATTTAGCATCTCCATTTACAGATGGAGAAACTGAAGAAGCTATGGCATTAGTTTATAACTGGCCACACATTACGAAATGGTCGCGAAAGTCTTTGAATTCAGGTCTGTCTGTTCCAAATGGTCGTGCTGTTTATCACCATGGTTTATAAATTTCATCAACAATTAAGGACAAGATAATATCTAAAGTCACATCCAGTTGGAAGTGTTGTGGCTCTGGGAAATGCTCAGTGGCAGTTAATTAGTTCCTGTTTATTATGGCCTAGCTAGATATCCAACACTTCTTCTGTGTCAGTAACTCCTGTAAAAACTTGATATGAATTATCTGTAAAATTTGCATCATGGACCTGGATATAAAATTTCTTTTAGGGATTTTTATATACTGCCGACTCAATAAGCTTAATGAATTCTACATGCCTGCAGCACTGACATGTTTAGAATATAATCTTGCCGTTCTCCTTGAGTGATCTGTGTAAACAAATCTCAATGCTCTTAAAAGGCATAAGTTCTATGATGCAACTTGCTAATATTTGTAGCTAGAAAAAATATTTGCAAATCAAACATTGTCCTTTGGCTAAAGCAGTATAGTTGTTAAAAGCATTAAGATGAAATCGTCACCTAGCACAATGCCTAAAACATTATAAGCACTTAGAATAGTTATTAATTACATGGATGAGTGTAAAAACATTAGTAAATATGAAGGTGACCTAACTTCCATCCCCAATTGGTGATTTGTGCTATCAAGTAGGCTATTGTTCTGTGATTAGTTTTTGTCTGTGCTATTGAGTGGGCTATTGTTCTGTGATTAGTTTTTGTTTGTTATTTGTTAATTTATTTTAGTTATTTTTTTTCCTCAATAGTATAGATGGACTTTCTTTTTCTTAGTGTGTCTAGCTGTACTTTATCTTTTTAAAGCATTGCTTCATAGTCTGTGGTATGGATATGCCATTATTTTCCCAGTCTCCCTGATGAAGGTTTGGACTGACTCCACTTTTTTGCAAATAAAAACAATGCTATGAGAAAATGCTGTGATGTGTCTCTATTTGTTTGAGAGGTAATTTTCATATGCTTCATTCCTTTTAGTGGGATTGCTGGGTCAAATGTGTATACAATTATAAATTTTAACAGATCGCAGCAAAATGCCTCCACAAAAAATTGCCACAATTCACATTTATGCCAAATGTATGAGAGCTTCTTTTTCCCCACACTCTCACTGACTCTGGGTTTGGAAAAACCTTGGTTTTCCAATCAGTTAAATTTTGCATAAACTAGTTGGTATTTTCTATATCTTTAGACCCAAGCAAAGTAATATGGGTAATACTGGAGGTGGATGATATGGTACCTACTTTCACACTCCTCTGCTTACTAGAGAGAACATCTATGTACATAACACAATTAAAGTATTTCAACATAATGTTAAGTTGTAGGACTCAAAGATTGAGTACTTTTAGAATTCAGTAAGTAAAACAGTCAAGATAGTTGCATTTATGTGGTGAGAGGTGACAGTCATCATTATAAGTAAGAGTAGGTGGAGAAGATGTTGAACATTTCAGCAGTATGTCTGAAGGTAAGAATGAATGACTTTGCATGGCTGACACACTGCCTATATATAGGATTTCATTTTAGGTGCCACAGAAATGCTGCCATTTGCCAAGGAACTTCTTGGAGTTGATAAACAAGCAGTCTCTGGTAACTTAAATCTGGATTTCAAAGCTTCAGTGTTTACATTTTGGAGGCTGGCATTTCGTTAATTTATCTGAATGCAGGAAGGAAGTCAGAAGCATCGGCGGCTGCCACTAGCGGTAAATGAGTGCTTAGGTGATAGGCAGTGAGCACACATCTGTCACAATTTAGCCCCAAGCCATGGCCACTGGGGTATCTCTGAAGCAGCTGTAATACTTCTGTTCTAATGTGTGCCCAAAAGCAAACAACAGAAAAGCCCAAAAACATCCAACGTGCAGAGAAACATCACTACAGGCAGATACTGAATGCAAACTGGATATGATTAACAAGAATTTGGAAATTATACCTGGAGTCCCCAGTCTGAGAGAAGGCTCAAAGCAAAGTGCATCAAAACTTGGAGAGAGTTGGGTAAGACATGCCCAAGGAGCAAAGCATAAGGACAATCCTCCCCTTCAGTCCCAAACAAATCAGCACAAGAAATGTCCTACATCACAATAAGGACAGATGTCCTGTGCTCAAGGAAAAACACGCAAGTATTAACACATTGCTTCTATAGCTAAGCTCCATGTCTTCCAGACTCCTCTCCCAATTGAGAAAGAGAGGCAGGCAACTCTCAAGTGAGTAGACAGAATGTTTAAAATGAAATCATTCACAAATAGTCCAATATATCTGATGTATCATTTTTCTAATGATATATTTATCGGGGTAAAGATGAATCAACTGCTCAAGGTCAGTATATGAGCTGTTGATGATTCCTTAGAGGAATATATAACTAGTTCCTTTCAAAAGTCCTCTAAGCTTCCCTCTTATTGGGGATAGAATCACCTATGGCACAAAAAACATGCTCCAGTCTTAATGTGCATTCCTGTGGGAGTGAACCCATTTGTAATTAGGGCCTGTGAAGATGTTATTATTGGCTAAGGGGCAGACTCATTCATGAATAGCATTTTTGAAGATCCTTTTTAGATGAGGCCAAATTGAATCAATGTGGCCCTTAATCCAGATGAATGGATGCCTATAAAGAGGAAATTCTAATCCAGTCAGTCAGTTAAAGCCAGAGGTCAGGAGAAGCCAGAAGTTAGCTGGAGCAGACACAAGGAGAGAGAGGGAGAGAGGGGGCGAGAGAGATAGAGAGAGAGAGAGAGAGAGAGAGAGAGAGAGAGAGAGAGAGAGAGAGAGAGAGAGAGAGAGAGAGAGAGAGAGAGAGAGAGAGAGAGAGAGAGAGAGA
>PVIY010040891.1:0-22029 GCA_004026745.1 Myrmecophaga tridactyla | reverse complement strand
GCTTATTTACAACTTTGAATCTGTTAAAGCAGTAAGAATTTTCAAAACCCCCATGATCTTTAAATTTATCTTGACAGTTATGAAAAATATAGTCTCTAATTAGTGTCCCATCTCAGGCCTAGTAAGTCAGAATTTTCAGGAGGGAACCTAAGAGAACTATTTTTGTGCCAACATCCCTAGGTGAGCTATATTTTTCAGAAAAATAAATTCAATTATTGACCCTGTTCTCTCTGGTTTCTAATGCTATTCTCATCCTTGAGCCCCTTTCCCTATGTACTTAATTTGCAAATAATAGTGTGGTATCTTTTTACTCATTACTTTCCTCACACACTACATTTTTGAGATCTCTTAATTTTGAGCTGCTGCATAGAATTTTATGATTTGCAATCTTACATTTTGTTTATTCATTTCACTATTCATTGGGAATTTAACTGTTCTCATCATTTTTTCCTAATACAAACAATGCTATGACGGACATCCTCCCGTGGGAGTATTTTATTATATATTTCAAGGGTGGGAATGTTGGAATATATACCTACATATATACAGTTTCACTAATTTCTTCCCAGTTGCTTTCTCATAGATATCCCATAAATTGTACAATTTACTATATGAGCATAAGGTTTACTATTTACTCAATATTAGCCAATGTTCTAAAAATTTTGCCACTCTGATGCATATTAACGATGACATCATTCTAATTTGTCTTTCTCTGATTATTGAGCATTTCTTCATATGCTTATTGGTCACTCATGCTTACATGATATACCTATTCACACTCTTTGCACATTTCTTTTGGGTTTCCTTTTGTACCAGACTTCATTTTTCAAAAATTACCATAACAAAATTTTCTGTTCCACATTCACTTCCAGAACCTTGTATTTTTCCATCAAGATATGGAATCTACTTACCCTCCTTTGAGTCTGGTTCGGATTTCATAACTGCCTCAATGAATGGAAGGTGGTAAAAATGACCACATGACTTTGAGACTAAGTCATAAAAGGCAAAACAGCTTCTCTCTCTCTCCCTCCCTCTCAGTTCTTGCACTTAGAACCCAATCACCATGTTATGAGGACACTCACGTTATATCACAAGGCCATGTTAGTTTTCCCCACCTTCATTTTCAGCTAAGAATCCAGCTGAGTCTCAGTATCAATTGTAAGGCATGTAAGTAACTGGGTCTTTAGAGCAGAGGCTGGCAAACTTTTCATTAAACAGCCAAATAGTAAATGTTAAACCATTCTTAGCTTGTGGACAGTACAAAAGCAGGCAGGATTTGGCCAAAGGGGCTGCAGTTTGCCAACCCTCTGCTTTGGAGGATTCCAGCCCCCAGACTTCATTATGCCCCAGATAAGAGTGAATGCAGCAGAAATAAGCGGTTCCCCATGACCCTCACACAGATTGCACATTCAAGAACAAAAAAATGATGTCATTATTTGAAGTCAGAAAATGTGGGGGTAATTGTTTTGCAGCCATAATAGCTAGAACATCTGTTGATTTTTTCCCTTGCTTATATTTAGATATTTTTCTAGGTAGCAATTATTTGTGAGTTTTATACACTGTTAATATCTCGAGTCAATCTGTTAATTTGGCCTATGATCCCTTAAATAGAAATCTTCATTTTTAGGTTATGAAAATAAAATCTTCATTTTTGGGTTATCAAAATATCAACTTGTAAACTTGGAAACATCGCTTCAGTTTCCTACCTGTTAAGTGGGTATAGTGCCTAGCTTATAGGGCTGCTATGCCAATTAAATGATGTAATATCTGTAAAGCAAATAGAATACTGCCTGACATACAGTGCTATAAAAGGTTTTATTAAAAGTATTTTAATAAATAATTCTCCTTTGCATCATGTACTTTTTGTGTCTGATTTGAGAAATCTTTTCCCACCACCTCTGGTGCTGTTCATATATATTTTGGTATCAAAGCTATACTAACCTCAAAAAATTGGACATATTTCCTTTTGTTTCCTATTCTCCAAATATGTGCACCATAATCTTATCTGTTCCTTAAAAGTTCAGTAAACCTCACCAATGAAAATGCTTTTGGCGGTGTGCTGGGTTGAAAGGATTATGTACTCTAGAAAAGCCATGTTTTTATCCTTTTCCATCTTGTGGAGGGAGCCCTGTCTTTTTCCCTATTCAGCACTGTAGCTTGGAAATGTGATTAGATCATCTCCACAGAGATATGACTCCGCCCATTCCAGGTGGCTCTTGATTAGTTTACTGGACTCCTTTAAAAGAGGAGAACCAAGAAAGCCCGGGCAGAGCCATGAGAACCGTGAAAGCCCACGCAGGCAGAGCCCTTTCGAGATGAAAAAGGAAAATGCCCCTGGGGCCTTCATGAAACAAGAAGCCTGGAGAGAAAGCGAGCGGACGTCGCCGTGTTCACCATGTGCCTTTCCGGTTGAGAGAGAAGCCCTGAACGTCGTCAGCCTTCTTGAACCAAGGTATCTTTCCCTAGATGCCTTAGGTTGAACCTTTTTATAGCCTTGCTTTAATTTGGAGATTTTCAAGGCTTTAGAACTGTAAACTTGCAACTTAAGATAAATTCCTCTTTTGAAAAGCCATTCCCTTTGTGGTATTTCACATTCCAGCAGCTAGAACAGGTGGGCTGTAGGTGGTGAAGGGACGAGCAAAACTTCGATTTTTGTAATTGGGTACCAGTTTGTAATTTTTTTGTTTCTTTAGAGGTCAATTTTACCATTTTAGATCTTTCTTAAAAATTCTCTTTTGTTTCTAGGTTGTCAAATTTATTATAGTATAGTAGTTTATAATATGCTAGTAAGATACAAATCTGCTTTATCTGAAATTGTCTCTTTTTCATTGTGTATCTTGCTTATTTGATTTCCCCTCCTTTCTCTTAATCAGCTTTGTCATAAATTTGTGTAAGCTGATTAGTGGATTCAAAGAATCATTATTTTTTCTAATCATTTCCATGTTTTAGTTCCCTAATTTTATTGATTTCCATTGTTATCTTTATTTCCTTCTTTCCTGTTGGTTTATATTTATTTACTTGCTTGTTCTGTACCTTTCTTTACTTGAACAATTAACTAGTGTATTTCATTTAATTTGAACTATGATTGTCCCTGTATGCACTACTTAACCTGTACCCCACAAATATTGATATATGATATATGAAAGAATAGTCAATTGTTTCAATTCTGACTATTTTAAACATTCCTGTGTTATTTATTTTTAGTCTATTAATTATTTAGAACTAGGTTTTCAGTTTGCAGATATGTGGGGATTTAAAAAGCAATCCTACTTTGCTTACTTATTTTATTGCATTGTGGTTAGAGGAAAAATACTGCAAAAGTCTGATTGGGGGATTATTGAGACTTTGCAACTCAGTAAATATTCCATTTTAATTAACATTCCATATGCTTGAGATGAATATGAATTGCCTATTTGTTAGATACAAAGTTCTAGATCTTGTATTAAATCAAACTTTTCATGGTGCTATTCATATCGCCTAAACCCATGCTTATTTTACATCAACCTTGAGCTAGCAGCTTCTGTGAAGGATGTGTTAAAATTTCTAATTAAAATTGCAGAGTCATGGATTTATTCCAATGATTATTTGTCAGGGATTTGAATATATTATTAGTGTGTATAAGTTTATGATTGTTATATTTTCTTGATATAGTATTTCTTTTACCAACTCTTTTTATCCCTTTCTTATATTTTTGTCTTACATTCTATCTGGTATTGAAGTTGCTAACTTTAATTTTGGGGGGTTCATTTTGGGTAAACATAACCTTTCCAATCTATTTTTTAAAATACTTTTACTTCAAGAACATCTCCTGCAAATAATATATTGCTGGGTTATTTTTAAAATCAGAGCTGAAAGTCTCTTTCAATTAAAGAGTTTAACTAATTTACAGTTATTTTAATTGCTTATATATTAGGACTTATGACATTTTATTTTATCTTTTCCATTTATGATACTTTTTAAAACAGTTTCTCATTTTTCTTACATTTATTTAAAAAGAACAAATAATCTTTGTTTATGTCTTATTTCAAAATTATTAAGACCCATATATCTTCTTAATTTCCCTATCAAATCTTGAAATTTATTAATAAATATGTTTTCCCTCGACAATGCTAGTATACTTTCACCCTCTCCCTTGTTACTCTCTAGTTCTCAAATCCTTGAACTTTTTATTCCACATTTTATAATCATTTCTAATTTATGTATCATTAAACAGGTTATTTTTTTATCCAGCCTTGCTTCCATATCTCATTGCTTCTTCCTGGATTAATTTATCTTCCTCACAGGGTAGTTTTTCCAGTTCCTTAGAAAAATAGTATTTAGTGTAGCAAATTATTGGAGTCTTTGTATGCCTGAAATATATTTATTTGTTTATTTATTTTTGGGGGGTGCATAGTCCGGGAATCGAACCTGGGTCTTCCGCATGAAAGGCAGGCATTCTAACCACTGAACTACTTGTGCACCCCTTGAAATATATTTATTTTGCACACATTATTTCAGTAAAAATTTAATGGATATAAATTGTAAGTTCAATGATCGTTTTCTTCATTATTTTGGATTTGCAAGAGAATATGCTGTTGAGAAATCTAATGTTAATCTGAATTTTATTCATTTTAGGTAAACTGTCTTACTCTCTTGAAGTTTGAAATTTTTTACCCTTTGCCACTGATGTGCTTAAGTTTTACTATTATATATCGAGGTGTGATTGTCCTTATTTCTATCCAGCTCAGGACTTGTGCATTAAAGTGAAAATACTTTAAGATCTTATGTCTTATTTCGCTCCTGAGAATTCTTAGTTGTATGCTTCCAGTCCACTGAAATGCCTGTTAGACAAACGCAGGCACTTAGATATCTGTCCTCCAAGTTTCGTAACATGTTTTCCATTCCTACATCCCTTCTTGATACCTTTTGTTAGAGCCCCCTCCTTCCCGAATTATAAAACAAATTCGATCTTTGTTGAATATATTCTGCTATTCAATCCATATGTTGAGTTTTTAATTCAAATTATATACAGTATATATACCCATTTGGGTCTTCTTAACCACCTGTTCTTGATTTACAAGATATAAAAAAAAAATGAAATTTGAAAGTGAAATGTCATGCCAACATGAAGATTTTTCAAAAGTAGTATCCAAAAGTTGGTTCCATGTCTCTAAAATCCCTCAGCAAGAGAGAAGATAGAAGGATCAAGTGAGTAGAGAGGTGCCTGCTCTGGAGAGATGAGGGGTATCTTTCCTTCACCTTATTGAGTGAGAGATGCTTTAGCAGTAATCTTTGTAGATTTTTAATTCATTTGGAAATAACAGAAGATGCTTGACTTTAGCTTTAGACGGCAGAAGAAATGGGCCGGAGAGTTGTTTGAATAGACAGTGCAGTAGGTTGAATTCCATACTCTAGCAAATATATGTTCTTAATCTTAAGCTACATTATTGTAGGTGTGAATTCATTGTAAACAGGACCTCTTGAAAGCAGAGTAAAGAAAAATTGCTGCAGTGTTGAAGGTGATCTACACTCCCAGAGTGAGTCCAAGCAAACAATGCTTCAGCATTTCCTATGGACCAAATGTAGGACTTATGAAATACAGTGCTTCCTTGGAGTCACTTTAAATTCCTCCCAAAAAATCCACCTGGAAAGTGACTAACAAAGGTGACAGTCAAATGAGAATTTTCCAATTCTTCTTCCCCCAACTTTGACCCCAGCCAAGATCAGAAATTGTAACGTGGGGTGGGGGGTGGGGGGAGGGAGGGAAAGAGATGCTAGAAGGAACAAGATGTAAAGACTCTGCTCTACCTTCAGGAAGGCAAGCCATCTACCCTTGTGTAAACAGTCACAGCTGGGGAGTGGGAGAAGATTTGAATGAGGATTGAAGTGTTGATTGAAATTTTGTTTCTCGGCATTCAGAGTGACCATATGCCTTCTTGGTACTGTGGCAGACTAGAAAATGTGTGACCAAGCTTTCCTAGAGAAGAAAAAGAAGGACCTTTATTTTGGAGCAAATTTGATGGAGTAGGGGGCAAAATTCATTTATGAAGACACACCATGGATCTCTGTTAGTCAACCTCCCAACTACACCAGTTCAAACTTCCTATTCTCTTTATAATTGTAGCTTGCTTCCGCTTGTATAGGATATTCTTAAATTTTTCTCTTACTGTACCTTAGCTAGCATTTGAGGTGTGAGTTCTTCAGTTGTTGCATTATAATAACTAGCTGGGTAGAGAGCGGTTTAATCTTTTCCATGCAGGCTTATGTTCTACAGACCTGAATTCTTAAGGGGGAATTTGGGCAAATTATACTTATTGGCTATATATATATTCTGAGGTTAACCACTTCCTGGAATTTGTCTGGTGTCTCCACATCCCAAGGTGACATTCTGTTCCTTTGCCCCCAGGAACCATCCTCACTCCATAGCAGACATCCGTCATCCAGCTGCATAGTCTGTGAGTATGGGTGGTGAAGATGCAGGGATGGTCCAACTGGCATGCACTACTCCCCTTCTGAGCCTGCTTCTGGAAATGCCCTAGTTTTTCCTGCCCCTCAGTATTCTCTTAATTTAGGCAGCTATTTTCCTTCACCACCAGGACCCAAAAGTTTAAGTCTGTCATGGGTTTCTCTCTGTTTTGTTCTGTGTCAAGGTTTCTCAGCCTCAGCACTACGGACATTTGGGACTGGTTAATTCTTTGTTATGGAAGTTGTCCTGTACATTCTAAGATGTTATAGCAGAAGCATTCTTGTCCTCTATCTACCTCACAAACAGAAGTGTCTGCAGACATTGCCAACTGTCCCTGGGGTGACAAATTTACCCCTGCCTGAGAACACAGCTGCTGAGTATAGCTTTCTCTTGTCTCTGTGGGCATTTCCAGGGCTTGATGTGGCAGAGGGAGCCAACAGCTCACTGCCAGTTTATTGTCTTGCTATTGATATTGTACCATTTCCAAGATACATAATTAGAAATCTCTGTCATTTTTTCCCATAATTACCAGCAGTAAAATCCGTAGCAGATCCCTGAAATGGTGTTGGGTCAACCTAAAGACCTGGACAGGGCAGTGGAGGTTTAATAGACTTCCTGTGTGCCAGACCTGTTTCAAGAGTTTCTCACATATCAGCTCTGTTAATCCTCACAATAACTAGAGTTCTTTGAGGTTGGATACCATTATTACATTCATTTTCCAATGAGAAAACCAAGCACAAGGCAAGATTACCTTAGAATTCAAACACTCTGACTCCAAACTGTCTTTTAACTCCTGAGCCAAAAACTGAGGAGTCCTTCAGGAAGAAAGATCTTCAACAAGAAAATGGCTGGTGTGGCAGCAAAAGGGGGAAGTAAACACATTATTCCCTGGGATCTGAAGACAAAGAGGAGGGTTGACGTGGCTGCTTGAGGCCTGCAGTGGAGGAGAGAAGAGCATACATCAGCCTGTCCTCCACTGGCCAGGCCACAGCTCAAGCTGCTCCTTTTGTGAAAAGCGGCCCACCCACCTAAGCCTTTTAGTCATTTATCTGATTCCCCCTTGCTCTGTGAGACTTAGCTCAGGCGTCTTCTTCTCTGGGAAGTTTGGGGTCCCAGTCATTCTTGGGCACCCCTTCTTTGCTTCCATGGCGCTTTTTACTTGGTACCGCAATATTTATTGAAGTTTCTGTTTCCCCAGCTGTTCAGTAAGGCTGTGAGATCAGAATTATCTTCCTCACCATTATGTCCTTAGCACATCTGGAACATTTTAGGTGCTCAAGGAAAATTTGCTGCATGAATACATGGAGAAATGACAGACTGCCAGTCCCTTTTGTACCCAGCAGGGAGGTAGTACAGGAGGGGCTGGGTTGGTGGGGCAACCAACTTGCTGGTTTGCCTGGAACTGTATTGGTTTTACCACTGAAAGTCCCACATATGGGGGAAGCTCTCAGTTTTACACGTACAGGGATGGTTGGTATCTCAGTTTGCTGAAGCTGCTGGAGTACAGTATATCAGAAATGAATTGGCTGTTTTTTTGTTTTTTTTTTTTACATTTTTTAAAGAAAAGAAACAAAATACTTAGAAGCAACAACAATGGATACCTTAGTTAGCTTAACCATAGGCATGTTTAAATTAAGTATACATTTAAAGTTAAAGCAACAAGGAAAAAATCTACATATTCGGATAGTAAAGTTCTTTAATTCTAAGTATTAAAAACTAATTTAGATACCATTTGATCAGCTGTGAATGTTCTAAAACTGAATTTTTGCAAAATATCAAGTAGAAAGTTCTTACAAATATCTGCATTGCTACAGTAATAACATATGTTACTAAATATTTTCCTTATTTCAGGAAAATATGAAGATACAGATATTTTTACAACTAACATACGGAAATTTTAACCATTTAAAATGGATATATTAGTTACCTTACCCATAGGCATATTAAAAAAAATCTAAGTAATCATTGTAAAGCCTGCTTGTACAGTATGTTTCATAAACCAATTTAAAATTAAGACAAAGAAGGAAAAAATACAGATATAAATCTATAAATACAGATATCAGAGTTACTTGAATTCTAAATATTAAATAGTATCTTAAATACCATTTGATTAACTATCAAAACTGTATGCATTCTCAAAAATGAATTTTTTTTTTATTTGCTGTATGGCATTGTCACATTTCATTCTTTTTCCATGTGTATCCCCTTATTGCAGCACTGCTTGTTGAATTTTTTGTTTGTTTGTTTGTTTTTTGAGGAAGTGTATGGACTGGAAACCGAACCTGGGTCTCCCGCATGGCAGGAGAGAATTCTACCACTGAACTACCCTTGCAATCCTCATGAATTGGCTTTTATAAATTGGATTTATTAAGTTACAAGTTACAAATCTAAAGCTGTGAAAATGTTCAAATTAAAACATCAACAAAAGTATACTTTAAGAAAGCCCAATCGCACCTGGGGTTTCTCTGTCACGTGAAAAGTCACGTGGCGACATCTGTCTTTCTCTCCTGGCTTCTGGTTCCAAACAGCTCTCTCAGCTCCTGGCATCTCCTGGGGCATTTCCTTCTGCATCTCCAAATGTCTGTGCTCTCTCCAAAATGTCCCTCTCTTAAAGGAGTCCAGTAGGTGGATGAAGACCCACCTTGAATGAGCAGGGTCACATCTCCTTGGAAACAACCTAATCAAAAGGTCCCACCCAACATTAGGGCTGCCCTGACAAGATTGGATTAAAAGAACATGGATTTTCTGGGGTGCATAACAGCTTCCAACCAGCACAGTCTATCACTCTACAGGTGGAGGGTGTGGTGGAATGTGTAAACTAGAGTGGGAACAGGCCAAGATCAGTTGGTATTTAATTGTTCAGGGTAGGGCTTCCATCAAAATGCAATAAGAATGACAGGTTTTTTTAATATGTCGAAGTTTTGACATGAAATAAAACAATCATAATAATAAATCGGAAGGATCAGGATTCCCTTCCTACAGTTGACTACAATCCCTCCCAAGGTATAACACATGCTTGGACACCTTCTTTGATTGTCTCTGTTACCAAATCTTCTTTGGCCTTGACTGAGAGGGCCCCAGACAAGTAGTCTTCTTGAATTTGACTGATTTCTATAGTATATATATTATGTATGTACCCTTGGACCATTTGTACCATTAAACAACTGATCTCTTGCAAAGCAGAGTGGATGATAATCTGTGATTCCCCAGCATGTGGTAGGAACACAAACAGTCCTTTGGAAGTCATAAGACTGACCTGGGCAGCTGGCACAAGATGGTCTTGGATGAGGGTTTGTCATGTTCTTTGCTCTGAGGGGCAGACATTGCTTGTTGAGGGGGCGAGGGGCATGTCCCCCTCTTCTCTCTGTCCTGGTGGTTCTTGGCTTCAGGGTGAAATACAGGTCTCAGCAAATACTCTTAACCTCAACATTGTCCATGTGCTTGTCTCAGGATAGAAGTTAACCCAGGACTGGCTTTGAACAAAATCACAAAGTTGCCCAATGTCTGACCTGCTCTCGTCAAGTAAGTTTGAAAACTTATATCCTAGGACTTTTGCACATGTATTACTATTATGATAGGTGCAGTGGGGCAGGGGATGGTCCAAACTTCTCTGATAGCAAATTCCATCAGAAGAATGAAAAGGTTGACCATGTATATCCATATCCATATATATATATATCCATATATATAGAATTTTTGCCTTTATCACTTTCACAACGATTCTAAGAACATGAGTTATGCCATTTTCTTTATGCTCACTTGTGATTGCATTATAGTATTATCTTTGATGTGATCATTTTTTACATAAATCATTTTAAGCTCTTTGTCCACTTTATAAATGTTGGTTCAGTTAAAACTAGATGATACACTTTGTTGATCCATTTATGCAGATAAATGTATACCAATTGTGCATCGCAATACCCTGTGGTCACACATGTGACTGAAAACACCACAGTCAACCCCTCCATGTTCGAGAACTCCTCCAATTCCCTTGGGAGACCTGGAGATCCCCATGGACTGGGTACCAGTGTCAATCCATGTATTAAGCATTGTCAAAATGTCATTTGTTTTTTAGATCAAACATATAAATTGTAATTATATTTTCCTTCTGGCACCCTAACATATCTCTTTGTTTTAGTCCTAAGGTATACATATGTCCACGGGTCCTGCGTTCTCCTTTGTAAACCAAATGGAGATAGTGAGAAGAGTATTTGGTTTATACATTCACACAAAAGTGCAAATCCTAGCCTTGCAACTTACTTGCTGTGTGACCTCTATGAATTTAGCTTTTTTCCCATCTGTAAAATAGTGATAATTATATGTGTCTTCCAGGATTATTGCATAGCATATGAGAAAATGCCTGGCATGTAGTCGGCATGTAGTAGGTATTCAATAAATGTTCCTTTCAGCGTGAAAAGCAGGTCCCCAGGCTGTTTCCAAGTTTCCCATACTAAAGAAGAATTTTTTTAAAAAGCAAAATCATAACTCTCAAACAAATATAAAATGAACACTGGTCAAAGATTATATTTAACTCATTAATTAATGAGGGGATCCATAAGTTGTTACAACTTGTAAAAGGAGAATGTGAAAGCACACATGTATAGGCAGATAAGGAATGCTGAAATGAATTTATAAATAAACTGGTCAGTGTTCACAGGGCAATATCAGCTGCTTCTCCAAGGGACATGATTTGTATTTTTATGAGAAAAAAACCAGGGAGCCTCTTGGGCCTTACCTAGTCATCCCTCCCTCTTTGGGGTCTTGTAATTCTCTCAAGGCAATGAGTGAGGCTCATCTCATTTGGTTTTTGTCTCTCAGGAATCACCGTCCTTTATTGCCTAATTGTCTTGTAAATTGTTGAATCTGTGTGTGTGTGTGTTTGTTTCAGACAGAGACATATTCCTGGTCCCTGCTACTCCACCTTGTCTGGAAGTGAAAGCCTGGCCATCATTTTGAAGGCCCATATAATATGCCTTTGAGTGACTATGATACAGATTGGTCCTCTCCTCTCCCACTGGTTGGCATCTGGAGTTGTAGTCAGTTCTCACTGCTATTAGCAGTGCTGCTATCCACACTCCTGCACATGCTTCCAGTTGCATATGTGAAAGAGTTTTTCTCAAATATATGCCCAGCAGTGCTCGCAGATCCGGAAGCCTGGTTTCTGGTGGGTACAAGTCAGGAAATTGAGCCGATGGGATTCTTCTGGAGCCTTCTCTCCCCTTCTCCTCTGGTGTGCCCTTTCCAGCTTTTTACTTATCATCCTGCTTAGAGTCTAGCTGTCTTGAGAGTTGAGGTATTGCCCATCAGACAAGTCTAGAGGACTCTCGTCCCACCGATGTCGTTGGGATTGCTTTTTTCCTCCTAAGGCAGGATCGGGACTTCTGATAAAGCAGTTTGACCACACACAGATGCTTCAGGCTCAGACTTGGCTCATCTGAGGTAGGGCAGGGATGTTTGGAATCAGACATTTGGCGTCAGATGTTAAGTCTGGCACCCCGTGCTGAAATCTGTCCCACAGGCAATAGACTAAACTTGGGTGACTTCACTATTTCTACATGTTAGGGAACAAATAATAGCAACAATAATTTAATTTGAGCTTTCATCTTCCTGTTCATATCTCTCTTATTTACTTAAGCTTGTAGTCTGCTGACAGCTGGCAAGCTCACAAACAGAAAATGAGGATAGATTATCTTTGATTGCTTAGGGTTAACTCCTTGATGAAGTCCTATAAGGAATTCCTAGCTGTCCCTAGCTGTCCTTTGCTGAAAACAACTATAAAGTCTTCATATTAACTAACACCCAGTAGTATTTTGTCCTCCCTCACCGAATCCCAGTTAGACATTTCCACTCATAAATCATTTGAAATATGTAGTGATGGCAAGGCTGAGTTTCACTACTTACCATCTGTGCAACCTTCAGCCTCTCTAAATTTTGATCTCCCTTCTATAAAATGGGTATGCAAATTATTCTTATTTTGTAACAATGTTTTTGAAGTATTAATTTAGATAGTTTCTGTAACACTAGATAGAGTGCCGGATTTAAGCACTCAGTGAAGGTTAGCCCAGTGATTCTCAACCAAGGGTGGGTTTGTCCTCAGGGGAGATTTGGCAATGTCTAAAGACACACTTGGTTTTACCCCTTGGTGAGAGTAGGTCATTATGGGGTGTGCAACTGGCATCTAGTGGGTAGAGGCCAGGATGCTGGTAAACCTCTTATAATGACCAGGACCCCAACAAAGAATTAGGCAGTCCAAAATGTCAATAAAGCTGAGGTTGAGAAACCTTGGGTTAGTCGTTAGCATATCATTATTTCTATGGAAATAATGCCATTTTAGTCTGGATTAGCTTCAAGAAGACATAGAATTCTAGAAGTGGAAGGGATATGAGAAATTATCAAATCCTTATGTCTTATTTTAACAGGTGAGTATGTTATTGAAACATACTATTGTTCATAATCTCCTTAACACAGGCATATCGTGGAGATATTGTGGAATCAGTTCCTGACCACTGCATTAAAGTTAGTATTGCAATAAAGCAAATATTGTAATAAAGCAAGTCACATGAAATTTTTAGATTCTCAGTGCATATAAAAGTTATGTTTATACTACACTGTAGTTTATTAAGTGTGGAATAGCAGCATTTCTAAAGAAAACAATATATATATCTTAATTTTAAAATATTTTATTGCTAAAAACCTAACCATCACCTGAGCCTTTAGTGAGTTTTTGCTGGTGGAGGGTCTTGTCTCAATGTTGATGACTGCTGACTGAGCAGGGCGGTAGTTGCTAAAGGTAGCTGTGGCTTGGCGATTTCTTAAAATGATGACAATGAAGTTTGCTACATCAGTGGACTCTTCCTTTCCTGAAAGATTTCTCCATAGCAAGCGATGCTGTTTAACATTTTATCCACAGTAGAACTTCTTTCCAAATTGGAGTCAATCCTCTCAAAGCCTGCTGCTGCATTGTCAATTAAGTTGATGTAATAGTCTAAACCCTTTTTAGTCATTTTAACAATGTGCACAACATCTACCAGGAGTAGATTCCATCTCAAGAAGATACTTTGTTCATTCATAAGAAGCAACTTATCATCCATTAAAGTTTTACCATGAGATTGCAGCAATTCAATCATATCTTCTTCAACCTCCACTTATAGTTCTAGTTCTCTTTCTATTTCTACCACATCTGCAGTTATTTCTTCTGCAAACTCTTAAACCGCTCCGTCATCTATGAAGATTAGCTCGACTACTTCCAAACTCCTGTGAATGTTGATATATTGACCTCATCCCATGGATCACAAATGTTCATAATGGCATCTGGAATGGTGAAACCTTCCCAGAAGATTTTCCATTGTCTTTGGCCACATCCATCAGAATAATCACTATCACTGTGGCAGCTATAACCTTAATCTTCCCTTCACTTGAACACTTAGAGAACATTGTAGGATTTTAATTGGCCTAATTTCAATATTGTGGCTCAGGAATAGGGAAGCTGAGGAGAGGGAGAGAAATGAAGGAATGGCCCATTGGTGGCAGTTAGAACATACATGACATCTATCAATTACATTTACTGACTTATGGACATGGGTTGTGGCACCCCCATAACAATTATAATAGCAACATCAAAGATCACTGACCGCAGATCACCAAAACAGAAGTAATAATAATGAAAAAGACTGAAATTTGGAGAGAGTTACCAAAATGTGACAGAGAGACTCTAAGCACATATTGCTGAAAAATCGTACCAGCAGACTTGCTTGACACAGGGTTGCCACAAACCTTCAATTTGGTGCAATAGCTACTAAGGATAATAAAGCAAAGCACAATGAAACAAGGTATGCCTGTACTCTGTAATATGTATTCAGCTCTCTATCTACAAAAGGAGAATCTAGGACTCCATGTACAAATTAGCTCCCTTCATAACTTTCATCTTCGAAAAGAAACTACTGGGTTCTGATACTTCTTCTTTTTTTTTTTTTAATAAATATTGTTTATAATTTTTCCCTTATAAAAGCAATGAAACAGAAACTCATTATTGAAAGAATCACGACTTACCATTCTTCTTGACTCTGTGTTTGATTTCATTCAAAGTTAGAGCAGGCTGCATAATCCGTTCAGCTTGGTGAGGCTGACAACCCCTTGAGGGTTTTGTACTCAGTTTAATTCATATTTACCCAGCACCATCTATTACCCCAAACCATGCTGGGTGCTGGAGAGACAGCAAAGGATAAAATGAATGCTATGGTCCTCAGTCTGGTGAGGTAGGTGGAGATTATACAACTAATTAAAGTGTGATCAGAGTTATGAAGGGGAGTCCGTAATAAGATTTAATGGAGTCCTGCGGGTGTAGGAATATTTGCCAAGGAAGTCACATAAGCTGAACACATAAAGGATGCGTCAAGTAAGAGCCTGTGGAGACTGGAGTTGAGGGAAGACAATTGAAAGGCATATTATTAGGGGATGTACTTGTCATAACTGCTCTCAACTTAGAGTTTCCCATGCAGCTTGTACAGTTTAGAGCCCAGTTAAGGCTATCCACTCATTGGTACATATGTGCAAGTGGGCTCAGCCCAAGTTTAGATAACATTTTAGGTTCAATCAAAAATCATTATATTGCTAGCTCTTCCTTGAAAAGTAAAATTTTGCAACCTGACAAATAGGAATTACTTCTGCTTTTCAACTTCCTCAATTTTTTTGCTGCCTTTCAAAGTCCTCAAATGTTAAATGTCTTACATCTTCCTTCTAATGAGCTCTTTGTTTTCCTTATTTTATTTAGCATAAATCAGAGCTAACTCAATCCCAATTTTAATAGCTCTCTTTCAAAGTCTGTGGATAGGCCAGTTGGTAAGAATCATCCTAAATGTCCTCCCTCATGGGCAAGACCCATCTGTCAAGATCTACAAAATGATATTTATTGCTCTGTATCTATGTGGAGCTGAGTGTCCTGCCAAGGTGAACTCTGCATGCTAACACTTAAATGCTTTGCAACCTCATCTTGAAAATGACTGACTCTTCAGGGAAAAAACAGATCCTAGAGACCTACAATTAGTAAAGAAAAGCACATAGTCTGACTTAGAGGTGAGTTTTGCCATGAATGCAGGGCTTCTAGAGTTAGTAAATAAAAGTACAAAAATGAATAACATTTTACTACACATATGCCCTACTCATGGGACATTTAACTTATGCTAAAAATCTATTCATTATAAACTCAAATTTAACTGGGTGTCTTTTATTTCAAGTAGGGAATACAGGATGTGAATACAGTTTTATTGTTTTAGGATTTTCATAATTGCATTAACTGTGCTCCTTGGATACTTGGCATCCCCATGCTAGGTGATACAAACCCTGAGTGTAAATTTACTGATAACATTTGATTAAATAAGTCCATGGAAGCAGGAATAGGCTTGTGTACCAGGCAAATTGTCAAGACTTCTAGGCCTAAGAGGCAAAAACATCAATATGTTAAATTAGTGATAAATTTATGATCTTCCATTGAAGTTTATTCAGAAGATGACTAATGAAGTATTTCCAAGTTCTAAAAAAATAAATAAACCATTTAAAAATTAATTGCTAAAGTTTCCTACCTTCACCTGTCTTGGGAGATATGAAAAAACAAGTGATATTGACTTATCAGTTAAACTGAGATGAAAAAAAATCTGACCTCACTTATTTAAACAAGAACACAACATTTGTCAAAACAAATATTACGTTTTTGAAATAGTGATATTTCTAAGATTGCAAAGTATTGTGCAAGGTTAGAAAAACTTTCATTCATTTATTTACCTTCTTCAAATGTACTCAATGTGATTTTCTCAGGGATGCTTCCCCGACTGCCCTATTTAAAATTGAGTGACCTCTTGCCATTGTGTCCTTCATAACACATCATCAAATTATTCACGTATTTTGTTTATTGACTGTCTTCTCCTCCAGAATTTAAGCCCCTTAAAGGCATGGTTTTGGTCTATTTTGTTCACTACTATATCCCTGCACCTAAAACAGGCTCTGACATACAGTAGGTATTTAATTTTTTTTTTTTAACATGGGCAGACACTGGGAACCAAACCCGGGTTTCTAGCATGGCAGGTGAGAACTCTGCCACTGAGCCACCGTTGCCCTACAGTAGGTATTTAATAAGTTGCTACTGAAATAATTCATTCATTCAAACTAGCTAGAGACCTGCTGACTTCGTTTGAATTCTGGCTCCAGGATCTACCCGTTGTGATGTCAGGTAAGTTGTATTGCTTTTTGTATCTTAGTTTCCTCATCCATAAAATGGACATAAAGATAGTATCTCTTGGGTAGACTGCTAAGAAAAAGGTAATGTCTATCAAGTCCCTGGCACATGGTGAGCATTTAATAAGTGGCACTAATTATCCACTTAACATATACTTGTTTTAGCACCCGTTCTGTCCCACAGAGTGTGCTGGTGTTGGGATAACCAGGGTGAATAATGCATGATTCTTCTCTCAGAGCTCACAGTCCAGTGAGAAAATAAGATAACTGTGTGATACGTTATAATAAATGCTACAGAAGTAGCATTATCCCAAAATTATCTGCAGGAACATTAGGAGGGCACATGACCCACGTTTTGGGGAAAGGGTTTCAGGAAAGTTTCATGGAAGAATTGATGTCTATATTAAATGATAGATTGAAGTTAACCAGAAGAAGCTGAGCTGGGGATGGGTAGGGTAGGGAAGGTATTCCAAGAAGACAGAAGGGTGGATATTAGATCCCAGAGGAAAAAGTGTGCTCTTGACTTATGTGTTGGGGAAAAGCAAGTAGGTCAGCGTTGCTGGATCATGGAAAGAAGCACGGAAAGGTGGATCCGACAAGAGACAAGCCTTGGAAGATGGACTCGCCAGATCATTATGGATCTTATACGCTTTGACAAGGAGTTAAGAATATAACTGGAGTAAAGGAGGGGCATACCATGATAAGATTTACATGTCAGAAAGAGCCTTCCATCTCAGTAGGGAGACTGGATGGAGGGATTGAGAGCCAAACTGGTAACAGGACTCTTTGGTCATCACCCAGAAAAAAGGGGTCCTAAAAATGTCATGGGGATGGAAAGAAGTGATTTAGTTTGATAATAATTAGAAAGTAGAATACTGGGAATTTGAGGATTAGCTGGCTTTGACTAGGTCTCATAACTTTGCAAAGAGCTCTATTTTCTGTAGACTTTTTTTTCTTGTAATGATATCTGATTTTGGTATCAATATAATGCTGGTCTCATAGATAAGTTGAGAAGTACTCCATTTCAACTTCCTGGAAAAATTTGTATGAATTGGAATTATTTCCCCCTTAAATGTTTGATACAATTCATATCATAGAGTTGTCTGAGCCTGGAATTTCTTTGGAAAAGGTTTTTAACTACAAATTCAATTTCTTTAATAGATACAGAATTATTCAGGTTACTTATTTCTTCTTGAATGAGCTTTGACGGTTTATGTCTTTCAAATCATTTGTCCATTTTAGCCAAGTTGTCACATTTACATGCTGTGCTGGTTTGAAGGGAAGTATGCCCCCTAGAAATTCCATGTTTTGATCAAACCCCCATTTCATAAAGGTAGAATAGTCCCTGTTTGATACTGTATGTTTGAGACTGTGATCAGATCATCTCCCTGGATGATTCGATTTAGTCAAGAGTGGTTGTACTGGATTGGGTGACGACATGTCTCTACCCATTTGGGTGGGTCTTGATTGGTTTATGGGAGTTCTATGAAGGAGGAAACGTTTTGGAGAATGAGATTCAGAGAGAGCAGAGAATGCTGAGGCACCATGAAGCAGAGAGTCCACCAGCCAGCGACCTTTGGAGATGAAGAAGAAAACTGCCTCCTGGGGAGCTTCATGAAACTGGAAGCCAGGAGAGAAAGCTAGCAGATGATACTGTGTTCGCCATGTGCCTTTCCAGCTGAGAGCGAAGCCCTGTATTCACCATGTGCCTTCTCCCTTGAGAGAGAAATCCTGAACTTCATCGGCCTTCTTGAACCAATGTATCTTTCCCTGGATGGATGCCTTAGATTGCACATTTGTATAGACTTGTTTTAATTGGAACATTTTCTCGGCCTTAGAACTGTAAACTAACAACTTATTAAATTCCCCCTTTTAAAAGCCATTCCGTTTCTGGTATATTGCATTCCAGTAGCTAACAAACTAGAACACATGCATTATGTTTTCATAGTATTCCCTTGTTATTTTAATAGCTATAGAATCTGTAGTGCTGTCATCTCTTTCATTCCTGAGGTCGATAATCTGTGTCTTTCTCCTCTTCGTTCTGTTCAATCTGACTAGAGGTTTATAAGTTTGAATGATCTGAAATAATAAATTTTTGGTTTCATTGCTATTCTGTTTTCCATTTCATTGATTTTCTGTCCGGTCATGATTCTTTTCTTTGTTCTGCTTACTTTGAGTTTAACTTGGTATTATTTTTCTAGTTTTTAAAGTGGAAGGCAAGGGAATTTATTTGACCCTTCTTCTAATATAGGCATATACTATGATAAATTTTCCTGTAATTATTGCTTTAGCTGCTTCTCACCAATTTTAATATCTAGTGTTTCTATTTTCATTCAATTCAAAAAACTTTATAAATTCTTTTTTGATGTATGGGTGACTTAGAAGTGTGTTATTTGATTACCAAATATTTAGGGGTTTTCCTGATATCTTTGTTATTGACTTCTAATGTAACCTTATGGTGGTTAGAGAACAAAATGCATGCAACTTGAAACATTTTAAATTTATTAAAACTTATGAACCATAATACGATCTATATTGATAAATGTTTCTTGTGCACTTAAAAATTAATGAATGCTCATCTTGTTGGGTGGAGTATTCAGTAGATGTTAAGTTGGTTGATAGTGTTGTTCTAGTCTTTTGTATACTTACTAATATTCTCTCTAGTAGTTCTGTCCACTATTGAGGAGGGGGGCTGATATCAACTATTATTGCTGGATTGTCTATTTCTACTTTTAATTCTAGCAGTTTTTGCTTCCTGTATTTTCAGATTTTGGTGTTAGGTGCTGTGCTGGTTGGAAAAGAAGTATGCCCCCTAAGAAAAGCCATGTTTTAATATAAATCCCATTTCATAAAGATAGAATAATCTCTATTCAATACTGTATGTTTGAAACTGTAATGAGATCATTTCCCTGGAGATGTGATTTAGTCAAGAATGGTTGTTAAACTGGATTAGGGGATGACATGTCTCCACTCATTTGAGTGGGTCTTGATTGGTTTACTGGAGTCCTATAAAAGAGGAAACATTTTAGAGAGAGAGACTCAGAGAGAGCAGAGAATGCTGCAGCACCACGAGGCAGAGAGTCCACCAGCCAGGGACTTTTGGTGATGAAGAAGAAAAACACCTCCTGGGGAGCTTCATGAAATGGGAAGCCAGGAGAGAAAGCTAGTAGATGACACCGTATTCGCCATGTGCCCTTCCAGCCGAGAGAGAACCCCTGACTGTGTTCGCCATGTGCCTTCTCACTTGAGAGAGAAACCCTGAACGTCATCGGCCTTCTTGAACCAAGGTATCTTTCCCTGGATGCCTTTGATTGGACATTTCTATAGCCTTGTTTTAATTGGGACAATTTCTTGGCCTTAGAACTGTAAACTAGAAACTTATTAAATTCCCCTTTTAAAAGCCATTCTGTTTCTGGTATATTGCATTCAGGCAGCTAGCAAACTAGAACAGGTGTGTATAAGTACATATTTCTGTGTCTTCCTGCTGAACTGTCCTTTTTATCATTATAAAATGTTCCTCTTTGTTTCTAGTAACTTTTTCCTTAAGTCTATTTTTTAAAATATTATTATTGCCACTCCAGCCACTTCATTAGAACATCTGCACTATATATATTGTAACTTTTAATGTCTTTGTTATTTCTAATATGAGTGTTATTTTGGTTCAATTGCTATTGGTTGGTTATTCTCTGTCATGGTTAATGTTTCTTTTTTGTTTACACAGTAATTCTTTATTGGGTGTGAGACATTAAGAATTTTACCTTGTTAGGTGAAGAACATTTTGTATTCATATGAATATTCTTGAGCAGAGTTCGGGGATACAGTTAAATTCTTTGGAAACAGCTTGCTTCTTCTGGGTCTTACTTTTATTGCTAGACAGGTCCAGGGCAATGTTCAGTCTAGATTTAATTATCTCCCACTACTGAGGCAAGACCTTCTTGAACTTCGGTTGTCTAGTTCAGCTGGTGGGAGCAAACACTCTATGTGTGAATGTCTGGCACTGTTCTCTCTAGCCCTTTTGAATGGCTCTTTCATTAGCCTCAGATATTTTCCTCACCTAAACGCACTAATCAGTACTCTGATTAGTACTCTGGGGGACCCTCTGAATATCTCTGGGATTTTCTCTTGGTACAGCTCTCTCCTTTGCAGTACTCTCTTCTGCAAACTCTCCTTAGACTCTCAGCAACTTCTCCACCATTCAGGGAGTCCTCTGGGTTCATCTTGGGTTATTCTTTCCCTGTGCCACCATCTAGAAGCTTTCTCAATGCAGGAAGCTGTGGCAATCGTAGGGCTAACCTTGTTTTATTTCCCCCATCTCTCAGAGAGATGCCTGGTGTCCAGTGCTTGGAAAACCATCATTTCATATATTTTGTTTTTAGGGGAGGAGGGCATTTCAAACAGGAGGATAAATCTGTTTCCTGTTACCCAATCTTATCCACAAGTAGAAATCTCTCCTATATTATTTTGAACCATAAAATTCAAATTATTTTACTCAGGAATACTTTGATATATACTTCTAAAATATGAGAATACTTTAAAATATATACAGCCAGAATACCATTATCTCATCCTTAAAAATTGACAAATTTTAATTATAGTGTTCAAATACCCACTTGTCTCATAAATGTCACTTCTTAAACTATTTGTTTGCTTCAATCAAGATCCAGATAAGGTCCACACACTGGGTTTGCTTGATATGCCTATTAAGTGTCTTTTAATCTATAAGTTACTATTCCATCTATCTCTCTCTTTCACTCATTATTTTTGAAGGAAAATCTTTTTCTTATAGAGTTTTCCACAGTCCAGATTTTGCTGACTGCATCCTCAAGTTTCTCTGTCTTCTATATTTCCTGCAATTTGATAAAGGATCTAGAGGCTTGATCAGGTCTAGGGTGCATGTCACTTTTTAATGTGCCTTTTTAGCTCTTTACATATGAGTGAAATATGATTAAATTTCTGAGAAAGCAACAGAAAGGGATTATTGTAAGTTCTACAACTAAAGGTTACTCAAAGCATCCCTTTGTGAATCTACCTTTTTATTTACCATATCTAATTGAATCATTTAGTCATATGTGAAAGGAGCAGTTGGATTCAGGGAAAAAGTTAGTACAAGGGAAGAGTCAACCTAGGAAATTTTAAAGCACACTGAGCTAAAATGTCGAGCTAAGTGCCCTAGAAAGGACACAGCAAGGAAAACTGGAGATGGTTGAATTGAGGCTGGTCTGAGAATTTAATTTCAAATTTTATTATCCTAATTTACACATTCATAAAAATGAAATAGGTCATTATCAAGTGCTTAATTTTCAATGTAAGTCATAAAAATGTATATGCATATATTACAGCCTGGGGTTAGAGTTAAG
>PVIY010040890.1:0-22031 GCA_004026745.1 Myrmecophaga tridactyla | reverse complement strand
GTTCTTGTTTTCTTGTTTCTTGCCCTGCTTTTATGGTGCCTTTTCCCCCCTTAGGAGGGTCTACATAGGTATTATAGACCCCAGTCTGATTTTCCCGGAACAAACTGGCCTCCTATCAGTGGGAAGGAGTCACTTGCATCGGTTTTCCCTGAAGGTGAGACCCAGCAGATTGAAAGACTTTCCTGTGAAGTCTCTGGACTCTGTTTTTCTTATCCTGCCCAGTATGTGGTGCTTGTCTACCTGTGGGTCCCACCAGCATAACAGGATGTGGTACCTTTAACTTTGGCAGACTCTTCCAGCTGGGGGCGTGGCAGAGACAGAGGAGAGGTTGTAGGCTGGTTTTAATGGCTTCAAATAACCAGGCTCTGGTGTTTGAATTCCTTGAGGGAGGGATTCCACCTGAGTTGGGCTTCACCCCTCCCCTAGGGAAGGCACAGGCTCCAGACAAGCCCTGAAATGAGTTTGTTTCTGCCTATGCCTGGGGCAGTTGCAGCATGCGAAGTCCTGCAGCTGAATCCAGAGGCAGTCAAGCCTTTGTAGAAACACAGCCACAAAAACCTATGGTTCTTTTCTTTTTTTTATTTTACCATTAACCCAGTGAGCAACCTCCACTTTGACCAGGTTCACCTGAGCTGGGGGCGTATTTTTAGTAGTCAGAATTTGTTAATTAATGCCACAATTGGCATTTGGTTGGGTTCAGCCCCTGCTGCTGTTAAAGTCTCTTTCCTTTCCCCTCTGGGAAGCAGCCTGTGGGGGAAGGGTGCCGGCCACCATGCCTTGGGGACTCACGGTTCTGGGGAAGCTCACAGCCAGTCCAGCTGGTCCAGACTGGGGTATGCTGGGTGTCCAGTCACTGATGTGGCCCCAGGAGCTGTTCTGTACTGTTTCTGATTATTTAGTAGTTATTCTGGAGGATGAACTAAAACACGCACATTGCTAAGCCGCTATCTTGGCCCCCCTCTGCTTCACATAATCAATGTGCATGGTAGTTAACCTCACACCTGTGAGGCCACTGGCTGGCAAGACCCTCAGGTGGAGATGAGAGCTTAGGATAGAGGAGCTGGGGCCGAGGAAAAGCTTGATGGCACATTGTCTCAACTAAACTCCATTGAGGAAATCAGCATTCAGTCCTGTCCACTCTTCATCCATCTTCCTCTTCCCATTATAATCCAGTTATTGGCAGGAGCCTTTGGTTCCGGGAAGCATCTACAGTGAGACAACTCCCTTCCCCTGCACTGATCCATCTGACGGACCCCCCCACCAAGCACAATCCATGGGGAAAGAGGAAACAGGAGCAGAAACAGGGCTTTATCCATTTATCACCTGATTTAAAGAACAGACTTCATGTTTTGGCTGTTAATAAGGTTTGAAATTGTCTTAATCATGTATTTCAACTGCTTCAATCAATTTTATCAGCTCAAAATTTCTCTTGTCAAAGGGAAGACATAAAAGTCCTTGCCATGGGTTGAGTTCTCTGAAAAGAAGAGGTGAGAAAAAGGGTGGGAGTGGATGGGGCGGAATCCAAGGTAGGAGACCTCCAGACTGCCCCTGGAGGAGCAGGGCAGAAGCTCATAAAACACAGATGTCAGTCTAACCAGGGCAGGTCAATGTTTTGTAGTACCTGAAGCTTTCACCACTTGTCTGGGTATGATGTTTCCTGAGCAGCAGTTTTGACAAGTAGTCAACTGTGAGCATTCCAGTTAGCATTCCCATACAGGAAGAATGCCAATGGCCATCCTAGTCCATATATTGTGCAAATGAAGACATTGAATTATGCCTCCTCTCCCATGGGTGAATGTCAAGAATCTGGGCTTCAATGGCGTGGATATGGGCCCTCTAGAGTTCCTTCAGGTCTAATTTTCTGAGGCTGTCATGAGACCACCTGGACCTTGTCCTGTTTTTCATCCTCTTCTCCTCCTGTCTGATACATCCACTTTTTTGAGCGTAATGCAAAATTACTCCTCAAATCTTCCTGCTGCACCCCTGGCAGTGAGTCAGTGCTTCTTAATCTTCATGTCATTTCTTTAGGTTTGGTTGTCTCCCTTCCTGCCTTTGCAGTCTAATATCATTGCATGAACTCTAAGGCCTGTTGCAGAACACATGTGCTTGCACTGACTACCTATCAGTCATTGTATTCCCTCGATGTCTCTGTGGATCTCCTGGATAAGAACCAGTTCCTCTTTTCTATAATCACCTCCAGGAAGCCTGCTTTGATTTCTGCACTCTCTGGAGCGGATGTCTTTCTGTGTCCTCAGAATAGGTCCTCCTCATCTCTAGGTCAGCATTTAGCACATAGATATGCCACCTCTTCTCCCTCCCAGCTACAAGCTCAAAGAAGTCATGGAAAATTCTCCAAGGCTTCTCCGTGTTGTTGGACATGCAGAAAGTGTTCCAAAATTTTTAGTTGAATGACTGCATAAATATGAGACAGTTGAAAAGAGTTTTAAGTATCATTCCCATTATCTCCTCTGAGATGTTGGACATCAGGCAGCTCAATTCACCCGTCTTAACCCAGGTGCCAGGATTAAGTGATTTAGAGCTGCAAGGTCTGTCTGGGTATGATGTTTCCTGAGCAGCAGTTTTGACAAGTAGTCAACTGTGAGCATTCCAGTTAGCATTCCCATACAGGAAGAATGCCAATGGCCATCCTAGTCCATGTATTGTGCAAATGAAGACATTGAAGTATGCCTCCTCTCCCATGGGTGAATGTCAAGAATCTGGGCTTCAATGGGGGTGGATATGGGCCCTCTAGACTTCCTTCAGGTCTGATTTGCTGAGGCTGTTATGAGACCACAGGGAACTTGTCCTGTTTTTCATCCTCTTCTCCTCCTGTCTGATACATCCTGAATCCTGCACACCACATTCTTTGCATTCTTCTCATAACATACTCCCTAGTCTGCTTCCTCCATGGCCAGCCTCACTGGCAGCATTTTCACTCTGGGAAAAGGACAAGAGTTTGCCTATCTGAAAGACACCCCTCCCAAAAACTACGTTTCCTTGTTTGATTTCTCTTTGAGGCTGTGCCTTGAGAAGATGTCCTTGGACTCTTCTACAAAGCTCATACTTTAGCCTCAGCTTGACATAGGCTGTCCATAGCCTAAGTCCTTTTGCTCACTTGTGTCTGATTCTAATTATAATGTGAAACGATGGGAAGATGTCATGCCACAGACCCATCCTATCTAAATTCCATTTAATTTCAGCTTCTTCATGGTGCTGACCCAGAAATGGACAAAGCAGGAATCTACCTTTCCAAGGATCACACAGCCACAGCCAGCCCTTATGAGTGTGGTATTCCATGTTTTGGAATGCTGTTGTCTCTGCATGTTAGCTACTTGTAGACCAGTCATGGCTTTTACACTAATGATCTGCAATCCTCATGATGACCCAGGATACAGATGGTACAATGACCTCATTGTATAGGTGTGGAGACTGGGGGGGCCCTGAGATGAGAGTAACAATGATTACACCATGGTCACAAGATTTCTAAGAAAATTCATCTGTGTTAGAATTGAGTTCTCCCTCCTTATGCTTGGGTCCCAGTCTGTAGCCAGGCCTTCCCAAGTAGCAGTGGGGAGTGATGTGTTGAGGAAACTTAGTCCAGTCAACAGAATAACTTGTTTAAGGAGGATGAGCATCAGGAGTCAAGAGGGCCTTTCCTGGAGGACCTAACAGTTGAGAAGTTTCCGTTAAGGGGCCTAAGGAGATGACCTCACTTCTTTGAGCTGCAGTCCAGTGGAAAGTAGAATCTTGGTAACCAGGCACCTAGACTCCACAACAGTCCCCCTACTGGGCTCACTTAGCCAGAGATGATCGACAGATCAACATGTTCTTGTGTTGCATTTGAGGACTACAAGGATCTGGCATGAGAAAATCTAGGAAGGAGACATTTTTCAACAGATGTAGGCGTTGGCTGACCCCTCCAACTCTATGCCACAGTCTGTTGGTCAGGGTGTTCCTGAAGGTAAGTCAAAGTAACCCAGGGTCAGAGAACTCAGGAAATGCCAGCATTGTCATCTTGCCTCTGTAACCCCTTAATACTCCTCCTTTAAGTGTAAGGAGACTGAGGAATGGGGTCATCCATGGCCAGGTTGGGAAACTTCATGAGTGCTTTGTGTTCAAACGTGAAGCTGCTGGGAAGGCAAGTGATGATGGTGAAGTAATCCCCATGCAACATGTTAATCCTGGGCCCAAAAGTTGTCATCTCCTATCGATGTGGACTGGGGAAATGTGCAGAACCTGTCCACCTGATGAGGGTGACAGAGATAGCATGGGGTGACCCCCCTGCTGTATGGCCAGGAAGCCTCTTGACCTGGGCCAGCAGTATGATCAAATGAGAGCAGCATAGTGGTTTCTCTAAGCCTGAGTCCTGAGGCAGCTGGGACATGTCAGAAGGAACAGATATAACTGTGCTGTCCTCCCTGGGTGCCCACCTATGGATTGTTCTTCTGATTTATACAAAGTCTCACTGCCAAAGCCAGGTGGGCACCCACCCCTCACCCACGCCAGCAACTTGTGCAGGCCTGTCATTGGCTTTCTTTTTTATAGCATCTGAGAAGGAATGATGATATTCTTTTCACTTCTGGTAAGACCATGAGCTCCTTCACATTTGGTCGCTTTCTCTTTTGTTACTTGTGGAAACCTTTGCCCTGGAGCAGTCAGTTGAATGTACTTCCACACCTTCTCTACGTCTTAACCATCCTCATGTTCTTGAGGGTGTTTTTTTCTCAAAAGGGGTTCATGCTATGACAACAGTTCTGGTGGAAATTGTACACTTCCATAGCATAGCCCCTTAATCTTCCAGAGCAGGAACTGTGACCTGAGTCTCCACATCTTATTCCATAAGGGAATCTGCCTAGAGGATAGAGCCTTTCCCTGCTCACAGTAGGGGACATCTTCTGTGTGTCCTGATGGACTGGGCCCCCATCCCATCCCCCTGGAGAGAATCCACAGAATGGAATGAATGTGTCACGCACATATAGACAAAATTCAATAGTTGGAGCCACTGAGCCTCTGTAAGGCTGTAGCGACTCAGTGGCCACCAATAGTCTCTGACCATGGCTACTTCCCTGCATCCTCGTGGTCCAAGTGTGAACATTTTCTTATTTTGGCCAGTCTGGTGTCAGGACACCAAACGGAATCACTTTAGTGATTTGATTTCCAACTGCCCCATGCAGACAGAGCCCCACCCAATTGTCAGGTTGCCTTTTGGATTTGCTCTTCTCTGAGGCTTCTGTTTAAGTCCTTAGTCTGTGGGAGTCTTTCTCACACGTGGATCCTCCAAGCACTTGGTCTTTGGTCTGAGGAGGGATCACCATGGCTGCAGGTTCTCAGAACTCCCCTTTAAGGTAAAAGACATTCAAGTCTTCTTGTTGGTGTGAAAACAAAGGTGATCTCGCCATCTCGGTCTTCCTGATGCACTGCCTCCAAAGTAGGGAAGAATAAGATGCGAGAAGACTCTTCTCCTCCATTTCCGGAGTAGACCCCTCTTCCACAGGATGGAGGGAAGATCATCAAGCTCCAATGTGAATATTTCTGGCTTCTGTCCTGCAAGAAGTTGAGTCCCCCCTTACGGTTTCCTCATCTCATGAATGGGGGTGATTTGTGAGGAATCATGTGGGTAAAGTGCTTTCCACGCATTCATGCACAACACCTCATGATTTCATAATTCCCCCACCTCAGTTCTACTTTGGAGTGTGGACCTTTTTCTGCTAGATGTATTCCTGCCCCACTTCTTGCCCCAAGGCAGGGAGGGACAGGGAAAGGCAGGTCTTCATACACCCCCAGCCCTGCCCCTCTCCTGGTTCCCAGTGCAGTGGCTAACCACCTGCTACTGCTCTTCGAATCTCAGGGTTCAAGAGTGTCCCCACTCCAGAGTGACCTGGAGAACACCAGCAAGGTCAGAGCATGGGAAAAGTTTATGAAGCACATGGTGGCAGCTGTCGCAGAGGGCGACCAGGCCTACATATCCCTCCTTGTGTTAAATTACCAGGGCTTCCTCTCCATACAACAAGTCCTGGACTGGGTGTCCATCAGGTGAGCACGTGTTCCTCCTCAATCCCATGATAGATCTGGCATGTCTGAGCTGAATGTCTGGGGAAGGTCATTGCAGCATCTGAACTCAGTTTCCTCCTCTTGCTAGTGGGGTCATAAGAGGACCAACCTGCTGAGGTCAGAGTCAGGATTGAATGATTCTAGTCCATGGAAAGTGTTTCTCCACTTTCTGGAGAGGGAGCTTGGGGGAGAGGGCTTGTCAAAGTTGAGAAATTTCCTTTCCATGTCAAGAGGCTCTGCTCCAAAGTGACCTTTGGAATCTTGTATTCCCATTCAGAGGAGATTTGAGATTGCATCAAAATGGATTCTGTCCTCAGTGTGGCCTGAGTCTGGAATGCTGGGGGCTGGCAGAGGAGCCCCAGGCCTCACCAGTTTTCTGTGAGGGAGCAGCTCAGGGATCATTCGTTCATCAAGGATATATGAAGAATAATCTTTGTGCTGGCCCTTTTAGAGGCACATAACCTACTTCATTGAAGAAAACGGCAGAATTGCCTGTGGCCTTCTGCTTGCCTAATTATAGGAGGTCAGATAGCAGCACTAGATGTCATTTGTAGGGGCACACCAAAGAAGTTACATGTGACACCCCCATGTACCCACTAGATATTGCAACAGCTGCAATTTGAGAGACAGGGATGGAAGAGATCAGGAATGCCTGAAAAAGTGAGTGTGCTCTGGGTGAGGAGAGAGGGGGTCCTTCCTCATAGCCCAAGATGGGGAGTGGGGACTGGTGGCAAGAGTGACTGGGCAGGTTCCTGTATCCATCTCATGATTCTCACTGGAGTTCAGAGGTCTGGGCTCCATCCCCTGCAGGGCAACAGAACTCTCAGAGACCCACGTGAGAGTTTCTGGGACACTGGGTGCAGAGTGCTCCCCGGGGTTCAGAGCATACTCCACATGCACCCAACTCTGCTGCCCCTCCACCATGCCAGCAGCACACAGACATCATTCAGGAGATGTGGGGAGAATGCAACCCACAAATCCACCTCACTACCTAGTCCTGCAAGCCTGGCTTCAGGTGGCTGGGGTGGGCTGTGCCTGTGCCCTTTAGGGACCATGACAGTGGGAAGAGGAGAGCCTCATGTGGCTCGCAGAGAAGGAGGCATGACCTCAGGGCATGAACTCCACACTGAGGTGACACGATGGCCCTGAGTAGGCTGAGACGGGGTCATGCTCTGTTCCCTCATCAAGCAATTTATGCAGCTCATACTGTGTGCAAGTGCAGTGTCATTGGCTGAGCAGACACATCCCCTCCCTGTCCTCATGCTGTTTCTGTTCCAATGGGAAGTTGCACAGAAGATACAGACAGAATTAGTCTGGCTGGTCTTGCCCAGGAAGCCCCACCTGGGAGGGTGGTCACCAGAGGACAGTGTGGCAGGAACGGCCTTTCCTCACTCTGCGGCCCTGTCCACCCCCAGCACCTTCTCCTGCCTCCTGCTTACCTGGCTCCAGGAATTTCCTGATGATTTCTGTGAGTCCCCGGACTTTTCCAGTCTCAGACAACTGGTGTCCTTCACGCGGGTGGCGCTGCCTCGGTCTGTGCTGGAGAGGAAGGCTCAGGTCCTCCTCTCTTGGCTGGAGCCCTCAATGCCCAGTGAGACCCAGATACAGGGTGAGGAGCATGGACGTGGGAATGGGTGGGATGTACGGGAGGAGATGGGGGTCATGGGACCAAAATCTGTTTTACCCTTTGGGCCGGGAGTGAAGAGGGGCATCAACCCACTCCCCTGAGCACTTGCAGTCTTGAAGACTTTGTGAGGGTTGCGTGCCTGGGGAAGGCACTGCAGTCATTTCTTTGTCGAGAAAGGTCCATAGAAAGCCAGCTGTGTTGTTGCATCTTCCACCTCTTGGGACTCGTATGTGAGACCCAGCGTTGCAAACCATAGTACTGCTTCCTTCAGGGCTAGTTTCATCTATGGCATCAGAAATCCCGTCAGCTGCAGAGCTGAAGGCACCTGTGGCAGCACCTGCAATACCGCCTGCTGACGTGGAGCTGACATGGAGCTGCCTCCAGAACTCCTTCCACCTACTCTGATAATCCACACTTCAGCTCCAGAGAGGGAGGCAACTCCGATGCCACCTGCCTTGCCACCTCCGGAGGCTGCATCATCCCCAGATCTTTAGCCAAAGCTGGAGTCATCACCTGCTTTACCAGCAGAGCTGGCAGTGGCTCTGATGCCGCCTCAGTTGCCACCCTCAGGCCCAAAGCCTGTGACTTCTCTGGATCTGGCACCTGCTGCATCACCACCTGAGGCACCCATTGAGGAGCATGATGCAGACCAAGTGCCACCTGCAGTGCCGTCTTTTGAGCTGCAGTCAGCGCCAGCTGTCACTCCACCAGGAGATCATTCCTGCTCCTAATGTGGGAGCTGAGAGCAGGGATTGGGGGAGGGGAAGGCCCCCGTCTTGGCGTTTGCTCCCAGGTTGCTGGCAGAGCAGCTCGCCCAGACTGATGTGAGCATCTGGGCTCCTGAGGGGGGAATGTGGTGGACCTTTCCTGACATCTGCTGTCCTTGAATTGCCATTCCCAGGCCTGGGGTCCAATGATCTGGGTCTAAATCCCAGCTCCACCATTTTCCAGCCTGGTGATATGGGCAAGTTCCTAATTCTTAAGGCCTCATATTCCCAGCTGTTGAGGACATCACAGGACACTGACCTGACCATGTGTGTCACAAGAAGGAAGTGCAGACAATGAATGTCTTAGGATCAAGGAGAGATGGTCAGGGCCTGGCATGTAGGGGGGTAGAGGGGAATATCAGGTGTGCAGCAGGGTCCCAGGCTAGCCCAACCGTCTCTTCCAGAGGCCTCCACAGCCTCCACATGCATCAGACATGATGTGTCCTGGACATGAGGACAGGCTCCACACTAAGGTCCTGGATGTAGCACCAGCAGGGAACACGCATGTGAATGAGATTAGAGGGAGTCACATAGCTGTCAGGAGGTGCAGAATGTGCTCCCTGGGCTGTGTCCTCGGTATGTGGGGTTGGAGTCCCCATCCTGTGCTTGGTGGTGGTGAGGAAAGACTTGAGGAAAATGCAGCTCTCTCCTCCCTGCCAGCATAAGGGCCCTGGGTTTTGCAAATGCTGGGCACCCTCAAGGAACAGAGAACTAAATCCAGAGGCCCCTTCATGGCCCAAACCACAATGTCCATCTGCAAAGCTGCTGCTTAGAACATTGGGCAGTGGCCTGCAGATGGCTGGTTCTGTGTTGGGTGGAGTGAAGCAGAGTAACACTCCTACTCTCCCCAAGAGCTATTCAGGAAGGTGGTAGCTTTCTATGTGTGCATGCCATCTCGACCCTGCACTCAGAGAAGAGTGAAGACCACCTGGCGCCCACCATCTGCGCCACCATCACCCAGATGCACCATGTCTCCAACTGTTCAACTGTTCTCTAACCACCTGCCTCGGTGACCAGAGCACAAAGGACTCGAACAGGGCCGGGATCCTGGAGCAGTGGATAGAGGTGGCCAGAGTATGCTGTGGGTGAGCAGGACCTCCCCACCTTCTGGGTCCTGGGTGTCACTCTTGGCTCTGATCAGCTCTCAGGATTGGAATCTGTCATCCAAGTCACTCCCTGGGCCCCAGCCCTGTGTGTCTGCTGGCACAGTCCTTACCTTACCTGTACCAGGACTGGGGCACTCACTTTCTACCTCTTCTCCTTCCTCAGTTGGAGCTAAAACCCTCCTCCATGAGTTGTGTCATGGGCTGGGCACAGGCTGTACCCTTGGGGTGTTTCTGCATGGTAGGGTTACCCAGAAGTAGAGATGCCAGCTCATTCTCCCTTCTCACCTCATTCATTTCTCCTTCTCCAGGAGTGCCAAGTGCTCCAGAACTTCACATCCCTGCATGCAATCCTGTCTGCTCTACAGAGCAACTCCATCCAGCACCTGAAGCATACATGGCAGAAAGCATCCAGGTGGGCTGGCCCTCTCCACAGCAGCCTCTGGGGGAACCAGCACCTCCTGTGGCTGACAATGGTATGGGTGGTGGGTCTGTGTCCCCATGTGACCTCATCAGTTCTACCTGCAAAGAGAGTGGCTGATCTGTCAGGTAAAAGCTAAGCTTTGGGGGAACCTTTTGAGGGTTTTCTCCAAGGCACTGCATTGCCTTGCCCAACCAAAATCAAAATGAGGTAAGAAGGCATCTCATTTGACAAGGGAAATCATCTCATATGATATGGAAGGTTAATAGTCCCTCAGTTTCCAACCCATTCATCCAGGCCATTGGGATCCCTGAAGTATAAAATCAAATGAATTTGCACTCACAGCCATTTATACCATCCCCCAAACATTCTGTTCTTTCTCCTCCCCAAAGGGACAGCATTTATCATTTGCAAATGATGAGTAAAACCTCGCTGAAAAAAGAGTTGCCAGACCAGGTAAAGTGGAGGCAGGTGGTGGTGCCATCATGGGAATATTCCTTGAAAAATTCCAGGCTGGTCTTCTCTAGATTAAGAGGGAGAGGGATTTGTTTAGCTAGCCACTGCTCAGGGGCAGTTTGGGGGCAGGAGGCACAGGCCCTTGCACTGGTTCGGGGGCAAGAGGGTATGGTAGAAGTAGCTGGACGATTTCAGGAACAGATAATAAAGGGAAAAGTTTAGCTGGGGTCCTTCTCAGTTGTAGGATTCTCCACTGTTGCCACATGGGCAGTGACATATGTTCCAGCTTAGGGTGAGAATTGTTTGGATGATTTATGAATTTATGTCCATTGCTGTGTGGACATAGACAGTTCTGGGAAGAGGGAATTTCCTAAGGGGCTCCTTGGTGAGGACAGGCATCTGGCATGGCCTTAGGGATCGATGGGGGTCAGAGACTACAGTGGGCTCAGGATGGCAGGACTGGACAACCACAGCTCCAGAGCCACCTCCACCTTCTCCCTGCATGGCACACCCACTGGGTTGTCAGCCACAAAGCATGAGGGCAGGAAAACCAATCCCTGGGCAGTGGTACTGAGTGCTGAGTTGATTTCAGTTCAGACAAACAGGGCAGAGCCAATCACTCCTCTGACTCCCAGCAGGACCAGGGGCAAGGGACGGCCCTGTGGGGCCTCTGTTCTTCATGTGGAAATGCTGTGAGACCACACTGTGCTGCCTTACTCACAAGGGAGTCCACAGGGGTTCAAGAGAGCACAAGAATGTGGTTGAGCTTTCCTCTGGTTCTTATGAGAGAAGGTGCTGGAGAGAACACCCTGATAACATTATGGAACACTCAGTTATCTGGGGCACATTTCATGCTGCACTTTGCACACAACACAGGAGACTCCGGATGGCCAGCCCACTTGGTCAATGTCACACCACAGGGAGTGCTGCTCATTGGTTGCATCCCAGTCAGGGCTGATGATTGGTGATAGCAGCATTTCTGTCAACTGACACCTCCAGGCTGCCCAAACCCCAGTCAGGCAGATGGGCTGATGGGGTGAGGGGAGTATGGCTTCCCTGACCTTGTCCACCCTGGTAGGAGGGAATCTCTAAGCAGTCCAGCAGGGAGGTGATACCAAGGAGAGAGCAAGAGAGGCCACTGTGGGAGACAGTGAGAGTGCCTGAGGACACCGAGGGTCAGGGTGGGGTTGGCATCCATGACTGTACAGGGCTCACTTCTTCTTGCACCACTGCTTTCTGTGCCTCTCAGCCTGGAAGCCTTCATTAGATATGCCATCATCTGGACCCTGAGATGGAGGTTTGACCAGGTAGTATATAGGAGGCCCTGATTGTTCACAGTCAAAGGAAGGCCTTGGCAGAGCCCAGTTGAAGGTGGATCTGGGAGAGATGGTTGAGCAACCTCATACTGTTTTGTGATTTGCCAAGAGCCATCGCTGGGAGGTGACTAGCAGTGCTCTTGCAGTCCAAGGGGTTGGAGGAGAACTTGGTAGGAGGTAGCTGAGAGTCCCAGATGTTGGCAGGGTGAGGTGTGGGTGCGTAAAGGGGACTTAGAGAAAGAGATTTCATGGTGGGAGCCTTGGGTGGGTTCCAGCGGTCTTGGGCACTCCATCCCACACCTGATGCCACTGTTTTCCCCCAGCCCACTGTTCCCCAACTGTGGACGCTCCTGTCAGAGCTGGCCTCTCTTCAGTTAGATCCCACGGACTCTTGGGAAGTGAGTAGGACGTGGGGCCAGGAGGAGAGTGTCAAGTCCTATCAGTATCGGGGAGAGAGCACTTCCCTGAGCCCTGTGCTCTCAGCCCAGGGCCCAGCTCATTCATAGGAGCTCTGGGAACTGAGGCATCATGTCCCCCATCAAGCTGCGGAAGCAAAGGTTATGCAGAAGCCATAGGCCTTGACCCTCTCACACATCCCCTCCTGCCTGAGCTGGGCACAGACTGTCCCTCAGGTGTGGGCATGGGGGAAGAGTGGAATCGGCCCTCCGTGGTGAGACTGCTGCTGACTCCCTTCCTGCCTAACCTGCAGTCTCCATCTGCATTCAGAGAGGGTTAGGCTGGGAGGTCCCTATGCCTCTTCACAGGGACCCCTGTTCTGGTGCCCCGATCCCTGAATATGTCTGAGCCCTGCGAGGGCTGACCTGGTCCTGGTGGCCCCTCCCAATAGTGCACAGGAGAGGGTGAGGGGGCTGGTCAGGGCCTTTTGGTGCCTCTGCTGATGGACCTGGCTTTGTGTCTTGCAGAGGAGATTGAGCAATTATGAAACAGGATTGAAGGTGAGGAGCTGGGGGCATCACTGCAGGGTTGAGGTGCGGAACAGATGATGTGAGACTCACAGGCATGACATCCCATTCCTCCATCCACCTTCAGCTTCTCACCAGGAGAGTTTGTTTCACAGAGATGAGGCAGAATTTCCCGACGAGGTTTGGGGAGGTGCTGGCATCAAGGACATTTCCCTGCAAGAGTGTCTGTGAGAATCCTGGGATGAGACCAGGGAGGTCTTGGATGAGAGTGCAGGGAATGAGGTGGCTCCTGTGGCCAAATCCGCAGACCCCAGCTGCAGCCCCTATCCCACCCAGCAAGGCCACCCTGGCCTCTTCTCCATCTTCTCCTTCCCTGTGCCCCAGGAATACAAGGTCATTCCCAGGATCGAGTGCCTCCAGGTGGGATGCACCTATATCCACTTCTGGCACATGGAGAAATTTAAGGCCTGGTTTGGGGCTGCAGAACAGCTCAGCACTTCTGAGTGGTAAGACCAGGGCAGAAGGTAGCAGCAGCAGGGCCCCACCATGATCTGTGGTTTTCTGTAGCCTCACAGTAGCCCTCTGCCCTGTATCTACCATCTGTCTTGTGAGCAGGAGCCCCTGGCCCTGTCGACCAGCCCACTTGGTCGATGCCCCAAACCTCACAGATATTGTCAAGCCTCGGAGCACAGGGTGAGTTCCCTTTCCAGGCTGGCAGGTGCAGCTGTCTCGGGGCTCAGTGTCTTTTTGGACTCAGCATCACCTCAGGGTGTCTACACTTTAGTATTGGGGATGCTTCTCCTCTCCTGACCAGCCCTGTGACAGCATCATGGCCCCATCGTCCTGGGCCTGGGTGTGCCTTGTTGGAAATAGAAGATGCTGAGTGATCTCTCTGGTGCCTGGGGTTCAGGGCTCCCATGGCCTGCAGGAACCCTTGGCAGGGTGTCCTGACCGCCGAGGGCAGTAGGCACAAGAGGGAGTGAATGGGTCCCTGGCATCAGCCCCAGCTGAGGCGCCCTTCTATCCTGTCCCCAGGAACTCAGTGCTGAGCCCAGCTGCAGCAGTGCCTCCCTGCCCAGTGTCCAGCTCTAGCTTGGGCGTGACCTCAGCAGTGGAGTCACAGCTGTCTCACTCCCTGGACATGAGGCTGATACCTCCAAGTCTGACCTGGAAATGAGTGTGGGACTCATGTCCAAATGCCCTGATGGCCAGGAGAAGCAGGTGCCTGCCCATTTTTCTCCCTGAAGGTCTGTCTTCTGGGCCCCTTCCCCTCTCCACACCCTCAAAAGGGGACAGGAGTCCTGACTTGGAAACAGGTTCTCAAACCCCCTGAAGCTCGTCTTCAGCTGAAAGTGTCCCACAGGCTCTGGGGTTGACCCTGCTCTCACCATCCTCCCACAGATTGGTGACTCGACCTTTGCCTCGGACCACCCACAGCCTGGGGCCCCTCTGAGTGCCCACAGAACCTTGGGCCCCCTACCATTCTACAAGAAGCAGGTGGGCAACTCCTGCATCATTCACGTCAGCCTGGATGGGGACCAGTTAACATACCAAAGAGCATCGTGGTGAGCTGGGCAGACGGCTGACCCTGGGTGCCCCTTGCTGGAGAGACAGTAATGCAGAATGATTGACATGTTTTTTCCCTGCCCTCCTGGAACCACAAACCTAGTGGGTTGGGAAGGACAGACAGCCACGCAGATCCACAAGTAGTAAAGAAAGGTGTTTGGTGTTGGTCAGGGCTGAAGACAGTGGACATAGATGTGAGGCTTCCACCTTGAGGTTGGCCAGCCTGGGAAAACCTCACTGAGACAGTCCCTGGAAGAAGGGATGGAAAGGGCAGCATGGAGAGCCCTAAGCTCAACATGGTCCTGACCCAACAGAGGACACCCATGGGGTCAGAGGCGAAGAAACAGGGGCCAGGGGATATGACTGAGGTCACAGAGGCCTCAGGGGTTGTACCCCATCTAACTGCATGTAGGGTAGAGGCAGGGAAGCCTGTTAGGGGGTGTTGCAACCACCCAGGAATGGAGTGTAGGAACTGATGCAGGGAAGAGGCCATGAGGGGAGCAGATTCTGTATAGATCTGCTGATGGAGCCACCTCCTCCCCGACCTGCACAAAGGCTGCCTGAGGTGCTGGATTAGACATATGCCCAGCTCTGCAGTTCAGTTTTAGACTGGAGTTTGGGTGGATGTATCAAGATGTCACTAGTATGACTCTTTATCTGAGCTCTGTCCAAGGGCTTGGCACTGGAGTGGGTTCCCTCAACCACCACATGCCTGGCACACAGTAGGCCTCTGGGCATCCATCTCCTCTTCCTTGCTGCCATCCAGGCTTAGACTACATGTCTGTTCTCAGAGTCATTAATTCTGTTATCCTTGAGTGGCCTGTTCAAGAGGACAGATCTCAGGGAGAAAAGAGATGCCCAGGGAGTGGTGGGAGGAGCTGGCCCCAAGTGTCCACATCTGTCCCCAACACCCTGTTATAGGGTGACCTTTGGAAGCCAGTAGGAGCTTAGCAGGCCAAGGATCAGAGGTAAGGGTCTCAGCCCCAGGGCAGTGACCTGTAAGGGAGACATGCCTTTCTTGTAGGAAATGGGATGGAATGATTGGAAAGGGCCCTCCTTCCATGGAGGCCTATAAGGGGAGCAGCAAAGGGTAGTGGGGCCACTCTACACCCAGACCCAACTGGGGTATTTGAGCCCTGTGCTGTCTGCTGAGACAGCTCCAGCAGGGCCCCTGCCACTGCCCTTGTGGGAGCGAGCTCCAGAACCCATGTCCTGATGGCCTGTCTCCCAACATGCCCAGATCACCTGCCATGACAGGGCTCTGGCTGTGATCTTCAAAGCTATGAACGAGTACCACCTGGATCTGGAGGCAGCAAAGGACTACAAGCTAGTGCAAATCATTTCACCAAAGTAAGTCAGGGAGCTGGTCCGGGAGTTTCTCTGTAAGGGGCCACCTCACCACTCTCCTCCTAGCCCCCACCACCTGGGGTGTCTGCCCAAGACAACCTTCAAAAGGGAGGTGTTCAGCATTTCAGGGTCCATAGGGTCTGAAGTGTCTCCTCCTGCGACTTGCATCTCTTCTCCATGTGTCATCCCTGGGTGTGGCCCAAGCACTGGATCCCTAGTGCAGAGCTGCAGGTTTGAGATCCAAGACAAAGACCTCTTTTCTTGCCCTGTGATCTCTGCAGGCAGGGTACACTCTACCCAGGATGGGCTGAGTTGTGCATTGCAAACAATCATGGGTCTGTGGACACCAATAGCAAACATTAAAGTCCATGTTTTATGATGCCAAGGCAAAACAAAAGCCTCCTGATCCTCTTTGGAGGCTCCAGGGACCGAATTCTATATTCCCAGCAGTGACACAGAGCCATGCAGCTTGGGATCTGAGCCCATACAGCAGTTACTCATGTGCTCTCTGCCTGTTTCTTGCTCCCAGTGGGAGAGGAAAATACTCCATATGAGAGCACAGAGCCTCTCCATACACTGTAAGGGTAACTTTATTATTATTATCATCATCATCATCATCATTATTATTATTATTATTATTATTATTATTATTATTATTATTATTATTATTATTATTGGTGAACTGCTCATGCCTTCTCACCAATTAGCCCAGGGAATCAGTTCTGACTCCCAGGACATTATTTCCTATATCCTACCTTATCTTCCATCAGTATTTTGTTGAAATGAGCAGAGTGAGTGGGATTGTGTCTTTCAGAAAAGGAAATCTGAGTTCCCACAGAAGTAGGCAGACAAAAGAGGCATGAGCAGGAAGTCTGACAAGCATTATGGTACAGCACTCTCTAGACCAGAGCAGTCAGGTGGCAAAGAGGATCAGAGCAGAAGTCAGCGCTCGCTTGAGGGACCTCAGGCCATGGAGGACTCCAAGGCACCCGTCAAAGGCCTATACTTGACCTTCCCTGTCTTGGACCTCAGTTACCTTTTCCCCAAGAGTGCAGTATTCAGGGACATCTGCATTCGAGAATGGGTTTTATAGCACCTACCTCCCCATCAGTGAAGACATCAAGCACTTGGCCATAAGGTGTGCTGGTGGGAGGACCCTCTGTTAGCTCTAGGCTAAGGTTCCCAGGGGCGCAGTCAGAGTCACGTGTTAACAAGATTTGTTGGATTCAGTGCTTCTTGAGTTTTGTCCTTGGGCAGACATCAGTCCAAGGACCCTTGGTGGTTCTGGAGCTATTTGGGGGACTCATGTCCCTGGGAGAGTCTGACTTTGTGTGCTGCACAAGGGGTGGAGTGATTTGGGAAACCCTGTAAGCACAGCTGACAGTGCCTCTGTCTGTCCCCACCAGGGCTGATCATTCTTGATGATGGTAATGTCTTCTATGCCGTGGACCCCTCAGGAAATCATCATTTACTTCTAATGAAACCAACCTTCCACATGGTGAAGAAAATGAAGAAGAGAGCACACTGCACCCTTCTTCGTAGGAAGAAGAAGGGGCTCAAGTGGTCAAGGGGCTGCTTCTAAGTGGCCCTGATGCCTGTTGGCCTTAGGGTCACCCTGCCTGTCTCCAGCTTGTCAGGTGGCTTAGCCATCCCCAGTGACAATAGGCCAGTCCAGGCAGCCACTTCCCTCCCACCAGTGACCCGGGGCCTCCCAGCCTGAGGCAAGTTCCAGCCCAGAGCCTTTCCTCCCTAAAAGTATAAGTAGTCAGCTATAGGTCAGAGCTCCATCTGCTACAAGGAAAAACTTTAAAAGCGAGGCAGGTCAAATATTTATGTTACATTTTTATCTGTTAATTAACATAATTCTGGTAAATGTGTAAAAGTGAAACAGGAAAAAGAAAGTCTACTATGGTTTGCTGATATTGAACAGCTGTCTAATGTTTTTATTTCTCAAAGTAGTTTCATTTAAAAATGCTTATCAAAATTACAGCTCCCATATTATGCTTTAACTGTTATCTTTAAATTCTGAGGTGTTTTACTCTTTGTATAGTTTATATGTTTCCAGAATTTTAAGTGTCTGTGTGTCACCTGAAACTCAGATTTGGTTCTCCAGCTCTGAATGTCAACATGGGCCCACATAGCAACTGTTATATTAAAATGGAAAAATATCAAACTCTAATTAAAGATATAATGAAGCTGATCTGGTTTAAACTAAGGTAAATCAATATAAAAAGTAAAGAAAAATATTGTCTATATTTTAAAGCTTCAACTTTTGTGTAAGACAAAAGGAAAAATGTTTATGTTGTCCAAGATTTGGATTTTCTGTAGCACACCATCTAACTTAATCTGTCTAATCAGTTAAACAACCTAATTTAGCTTTATTTGATATGGAACTTGAAATAAAGAATAAAATCTTAATATTCTTTACAAGTTAATGTTATACTATAATGCATTTCAGAGTATTTTGGACTGAAAATTGAGGCGTGTTTACAAAGTCCCTTGAGGGACTGGGAAAGATAAAAATATTAAACATCCACACCTGGGGAATGCTAGACATTTTCTTAAGCAAGAGGAGTTCTCAATTTAACAGACCCAGGCCTCTGTCTTGTTTTTACAGAACTAAATGAAATTTAGTTCTGTAAAAACAAACTGAATGTACTAAGAATTAGTGTCTAAGAGTCATCTCCAGAAGATCTCCATTGTTGCTCAAAAGTGGTCTCTCTCTAAGTCAAACACTGCCCTTCCTCCCTATGTGGGAAATAATTTCTAGGTGTGTAAGCCTGGCCCTGGAATTGTGGGACATAACTGGCCATGGTAACATGGGACATAACTGGCCCTGGCTTTATTGGACATAAGTTCCAAAGATAAGCCTGGCCCTGGCATCATAGATGAACTGACCAAATATGGGGAAAGAAATAGAGTTTCAATGGCTGAGAGACTTCAAATTAAATTGAGAGTACCTTGGGGAGGTAATTTTTATGCAAGTTTCAGCCAAATGTTACAAACTGCCACAGTATGGCCAACCCCAACCAACAGCATTCCTAGAAACCCTGAAAGATATCCTGGGCTCGATAAATTTTGCTAATTATATTTGTTTCTCAGGGACTTAAAACCTCAATATGGTCCCAATGCCAGAGAAATTCTGAAACCCAAGAACTCTCCAAGACTCTCCAAGAACAGCAGCTGGTTTCTTCTTCCTCTACTCCTTAATGACAACGCCTTTTTTCAACTTTGAAGCAGTCAGATAATTTCCCAGATACCCTTTAGGGTTGAGAGATCCTTATCAAATGAGAGGTATGATTTATAACAAAAAATTAGGGTTTAAGGGATGACTTTGATTACTGAGTCATATTTCTTTTTGCTTTCTGGGATGTTGGAGTAGACAGAGGATAATACCTGAAATCCCTAAATGATAATTCAACTGCTCTAACATCTGAAATGATTTTATACAATACAAAAGCCCTATCTTATGCCTTTGTGATTATAAGAGCTGTTACTTCTTTTATCTGGTCATTTTCTTGTAGCACAAAGGCCCTAATGCTCATGAAGAATTTGAAGTCAGCCATTAATTAGCTTGAGCCCTGGACATTTGTAAAACATATCATCTAGACTCTGCAATTGAAAGATAAATTGTCTCTCTTCCCTTTGACTTTCACTTCAATATTTTAATATTGAATACTTTAGTATTGAAGTGATAGATTTTCCTCCCCTCCTTTCAACTTATGTTCTCCTATTGAAATGATAATGGTAACACTGTCTCCTTTTATGCTTTGAACTTGTCATTCAAAATGAACTTATCTCCCCTTGCTAAAATCTTTAAAAACCTTGGATCCCTTAAACTAGGGCAGGTAGATTTGGGGTCAGTAGGCCATCTTCTCTCTTACAATGTGCCTAGTAATAAACTCTCTCTTAGAAAAAAGAGGTAACCTCCAATCAACTTTCTGTTTCTATGAATTGACCTATTTTGGATATTTCTTATTGCAATTATTCTTAACAGAGATGGATAAATTTGGTCAGATTAAGATCATTGTGTTTCCATTTAAAGGAAAAAGGGAACAAAAGAAGGAGAAATGTAGAAAGGAAGCAAGTAGAATCATGGGAGATTCTAAAAATACATCACATCACAGCTGGCAGTCTTTGGGGGATTTTGCAACTGCAGAGATATGTACACATATTATTTTGAAATTATAAAACAAAAGGACAGGGTTCATTTCTGGTGCCTGCACATGCAGAAAAAAAAAAGACAAACACTCATACAAAAAGGACAAACACCAGTACTCCTCTCATTCCAAATCCTAACAAAGACATTAGCCCTTATTACACTTCTTATTCAGCAAAATGTAGTGCCTTATCTTAATTGGGAAGCACTAAGTTCACAATGCAGGATCACCAGTGAATATTATAAAAGTTGGGTATGAATATCAAATCATAACGCAGCTTGTGATGATCTTTGCAGGTTTTTTAACTGTGCTTCTCTAATATAATTATATTACTTTATGCTAGAGTCTTAAATACATAGAAAAAATCCTATGGGCTGACATACATGATTTGCACTGTAGGTATGCCAAATAACTGGGTTCTGTTCCCATCCTCAAGCATTATTTTCCCTCTTTGCCTGGCATATGTAAAATTTGTGACATGCATTAAAGATCAAGATGAATGTTTTCCCTAATGCATTTAGGTATATTATGTGAAAGGAAAAGGAATACCCAAACCTAGAGCTATGGAATATTTAATGTGAGGCAAGTTCACTAATACTGAAAGCAGAATATACATACCAAATAAAAGGATTGATCTTTCCTGACCTTCTAATTGTTTAATTTAAAAAATCAGTTTGGTCCTCTTAGAAATATACTCAGACTTCCAGGCCTTAAAGCTCACTGTCAGCATGGGAACATCTGCAGACTAATACAAAAATAGTAGGGTTTAATGTATTCTATTTTTTACAGCATGAGTATATTAGCCTAAGCCAAATATTTAATATTTTATTTTGACTTTGCCATCAATTTTCTATTGCAAATATCACATCCTATTACATTGGGCCACCTCTGATGTGACCTGCAGCTGTGTCTAGCTGCAGTTTCTCCAGCCTTCCTTGGGACAATTCCAAGAAGATTTCTGCAGAGAACCTACGAGAATCTCAAGTGACTGAGACTCACATACCTAAATATGTAACTTGCTCTCTATTCCAGACTGTTAGCTTTTCTCCCTTTACTTTTCTCACACTCTACATTGTCACATTTATGCTTTCTGGAATCATCTACCAATTCAGCATCATATTCCCAAGACCTTGTCAAAGAATATGTTTAAGAGGGAATTTAAACTCTGACAGTTCCCACCTCTTTAATGGAATTGGTTAAATGAAGATACAGATATCCATGGTAGAAATGAAACTGTGTAGAAGTAATTAATAGGAGACAATGATAGTGCTAATATCACATTGCTGAGTAACATGAAGTTATCATTGAAAATTAGTAGTATTTGAAATATAAACATTTATACAGCACCAATAACCCTGGCTTGACTCTCACCATCTTTGCTAAGGCCACACTCTAGATGAAGATTCAAGCAACGCTTGCTCATTTCTCTTTCTGAATTTTCATTTTTTAAGATTTTCAATACCAATATAGAAATCATAAGGAATAGAAGCAGATTTTTTGCTTCCTTCAAAGGCCATAATAATGATGTGAAAATACCAAGCTTCTCCAGAATACGTTATTATGAAATGGGAATATTAATATGTATGGTATACTGTGCTGAATTTGTCATTGGCATTATTGTCATTTCCATGATTTAAATTGAAAACATGAATCAAGAATTGTCACTGGAACCAAACTGATAATCTTCATTACAGTCCTCGACTCACCTTTAATGGCACATGTAGTATGACTCCCCCCTGTGGTTGCTAACAGCACTGAAATCAAAGACCTTTGAGTATCTTCCTTTTAAGACACAATCCTAAAAGCTTGAATACAATTTGTTTTTTCCCAAAGCATCTGAGACAAGGAAATGATGTCACAGGGTCTTTGTTAATTTTACGCAGGATGTGTTTGTTTTCCCTTTTGAGAAACATTCTTTATATAAAATTTCTTTACACTCCTGTGTTATTTTATAATATTCATCTCAAACATTTTAAGTATATTATTTTTTGGATATACAATTAATCTCCCCCCAAATTAAGACAATATCCAGCATTTTCCACATTGACTTCCTTCAAATTTTATGTCTGCAGATGAAGATAGATTTCTTTAACATACCCTATAGTGCTTTAAAAAAATTCAGAAAGAATATGATTATGAATTATGTGTTATTCTTATTTACTTTTTTCTTTTGGCTTCATGACTAAATTAAATTTCTTCTAATTAATTCCTTAAAACATAATTATCATCAGTCCCCATTCTCAATTACACTTCAATTTTCTTTCCTATATAGCACCTCTTCTGAGAAGGTTGAT
>PVIY010040889.1:0-22037 GCA_004026745.1 Myrmecophaga tridactyla | reverse complement strand
GGGGAAGCTCGGGTCCCAGGACCCCTAGGGCTAGGTGACGAGGGGCAGCCCTGACCGCCTGGGCCCCTCCTGCAGAAATGGGATTCCTAAGACCTGCCTGCCCTGGTCTGCTGGGGAAAATAACAACTCCCACGCCTGAAGGACCCCACAGACACAGAGGGCACAAGGGGGCTGGGGTCCCAGACTTGACGCCTATCTGACCATGGGCATTGGACAGCATCTGGGCCTCAGTCTCCCCATCTGTAAAATGGGGCTGATAAGATGCGGACCTGGCAGCCCTTGCCACATAGGAAAAACTCAGTAAAGGGTGGTGGGTGCCATCCTTTCTGCTGTTACTACTGGGTGCTTTCTTCCCAACCTTTCCCATCAGTAGTCAGACTCAGAACAGAACTTCCCCCTGGGTGGAATTTTCAGCCGCCCAAGGAGGCAAGTGAAGGAGCTGTCCACAGGTGCCTCTGGCTGGCTCCTGGGGAACAGAGGCAGGGGATTGAGGAAATGGCTCGAAAGACCTCAAGAATTGCTGCCTGGCTTGAACCCCTCCCCCACCGTGGTCCTGGAGAGCGGGCTCCGGGAACAGCCTTGCAGAGTCTGGGGTCTGCCTGGGGTTTCCCAGAGGGGCTCCCTCCTCCAGCTGCGCCCTGCGCCTCTGACTCAGCAGGAGCAGAGGCCTGGGCCCAGCCAGGCTGCCGGGCCCTGCCAAGCCGGTTTCGAACATCTGCAGAGCTCCCCGCCCCTCCCCCACTGGCCCTGGCCACTCCGGCCGTCTGGCCAGCAGGCCGGAGGCGCTTCCGTCCCCTCCCTGGAGCCCTTGGCTGTGTCCTCCGTGGGTCTCCCTCAGTCCGTCCAGCTGCCTGGAACGCTGCCTTCCGAGACGGGCAGGTGACCTGGCGGCCGGCCTCCCCTGCCGACCTCACTCAGTCTTTCCATCCGTGAAATGGAGAGATCCGGCCGGCCCCGGCCCGAGCCCCAGACTCCGACCAACCTCCCTTCCCGGGAGCATCAGGGACCGGGCGCCGCTCGCGGGAGGACGTGGGCCAGGCTGGGCTGGGGGCTGGGCTCTGCCACCCCCGACCACCCCCAGGACCAGGCGCTGGCTGCATGCGGCTGCCCGCCAGGCCGGCCGCCCCGCTCACCACCCCGGCCCCGCAGCCAGCAGGCAGCTGGGCCGGCCTGGCCGGGCTCCAGGGGCGCAGAGCGGGTTAAGGCGCGCGCCAGGGCGGCCGGCGGGGCGGGGGCGCGGCCTGGTGGGAAGTGTGAGTTCCTCCCCGTCTGCCTGACAGCTATAAAGGCGCCGCGGGCCGCCGGGCCGCCACTGGGCTGCGCGCCCTCCCTGGGAACCCCCCCTCTCTTGGATGCTTTTTGAAGTGGGAGAGGGAGGCGGCGAGGGGGAGGAGGAGGAGGAGGAGGAGGAGGAGGAGGAGGAAGGGGAGCGAGGCAGGCCCAGCGGCGGCTCTGGACTCGGCGCCTCCCCCTGCACGGACGCACCTGGCGCCTGCCTGCCCACAACGGCTTGCTCCCCTTTCTCCAGGAGGCCAACCTGCTGACCCTGGCCAGGTAGGCATCTGACCCCAACCCCGCTTGGCACGACTGCCCTCCTGGGGGCAAGAGATGCAGCCCACCCAGTGCGGGGCTGGGGGCCGGGCCGGCAGAAGCATCTCCCCCAGCACCCCTGGGGGAGTCATTATGTAACAGGAGGGGGCTGGCAGGGAGGGGATCGGGAGGCTCGGAGCAGGGTGCAGGGTGGCCCCTCAACTGCCCAGCCGTGGGCTGCCCAAAGCTTCCGTGTGCACAGCAGCCCTCTCCTGGCCAGCCAACCGGTGGTTTTGGACCCCAGGGAGGGAGGGATCCCGCGTGAGCCGGGCCTGGCCTGAAGCCAGCGGTGTCTGGGAGCCTTAATGAGAACCAAGTGTGAGGCTGTCTCAGCACCTGTCTCGGCTGTAGGCAGGAGCTGGGGGCACTGGTTAGCTCGCGGGGGGCCGCCCACTGGGGCTCTGGGCTGGGTTGCACGTGGATGGAGACCTGCGGGGGAGGGGCCGCCAGAGCTCAGGGGTCAGCGGTGGGTAGGCAGGCCGCTGGCGGGAAGGGGTCTCTGGGATTCAGGCTCCAATTTCTAGGACAGACTGCGGCCTGGCCCAGGGAAGAGACGTTCTTGGGGGTGCAAAGCTCTGGAAAAACTGCAGGTGTTCGACTTGCAAGGAAATGAAAGTTTGATGGAGGCTGGTAGAGAGGGAGAGAACAGGGCAGGTCTGCAGTCAGCCCTAGCATGGGGGTGGCTGTCATTCCTGCCTCCTTGGGAGTTAGCTGGGTACTGAGGACGAGGCCCCAAGTTCTCTCTGGGGTCTGGGGCTCATTCTGCTGCCTTGCTGTGTGGCTTTGGACAAGTTGACATCCTTCTCTGGGCTCTGGGTTTAGTGGTTTCTGATATCCATTCTGACATACAGGGCCTGAGGAAATCTTCAACAGAGGGGACAAAAGGGCTCAGTCCTTTCCTTGGTGGGGGGTACAGGGGTGTATGCTGATGAAGCAGCATGGGTGAAGGGACCTGGACCGAGAGGATAGAGGCAAAAAAAAACAAAACAACAACGCCAAATTCCCCAATTTGAGCCCTAGCAGGGAATGCCAAGTGGTTTGGGGCTGGGGGTACTGGACTGTCAAGAGGGAGGGCAGCCTGGGGCCCTGGCCTGCCAGCCTCCAGGGCATGAGTGCACCCCCCACCTCCATGTCCTCAGCCCCCACAGGTGCCTGGCCCTACCTCATCTGCACATGACAAAATGAGCATGCTCCTCCCAGAAGGAGGGGCCCTGGGGCTCAGGGGGTGGGTGCGGAGGGCCTGGCAGCCCCCTGTGCACCCATTGGCTCCTTTGCAGCACCGTGAGCTTGGCAGGGAGGGCCTCACAGCCCAAAGAGGTGTGAACTGCTCTCGAGTTCATGTGCCTTGTGAGTGCTGAGCAGGTGTAAAACCTGAGTGGACCTGACTCTAATTCTCCCAGTCCAGGCACAGGAACCTGAGTCCAGTCAAACGGCCACTTTGCCGGAGGTCCTTTCTCTTCTCACGATCCTCCCCCTCCCTGGCAAGCCTGTGCCTGCAGCCCTCTCGGCTGCCCCTGCTTTCCCCATAGGCACTTTCCAGGGAACTCAGGCATTCAGAGGCACGGCATAACACGTGCACCTCTGCTCTGGAGTCCTGGCCCACGGCAGGCATCTCCAGTGGCACCCTGAGCCTGGATGGATGGTCCATCCCTCCCAGAGAGCCCTCCAGGCAGCCATGACCAGTCAATCCTAGATAACCTTGTAGCCAGGGGGCTGGATGGGGCAGGAGGGCTTATCCCTGAGGTGTACCTTGGTCAGCTGGAGGAGGGAGCTGGGCCACCTCTGAAGGTGACAGTGGCCTTTCTTCCTAGGATGGACGGCAGACGGCGGCGTCCATGCTGGGCCTGGCCACTGCTGGCTGTGGTGCTGGTGGCCGGGGGAGCTGTGCCTGCTGGGTCCACGGTGAGTAGGTCAGCACTATCCCTCCCAGGCTAGCTCGGCCCGCAGATGGGTGACCACTCCCAGGTGAACTGGCCTCAGGAGGGGCCGTGTGGTAGGCTGGGGACATGTGTCCAGGGCCTGGAGCTCCACCCTTAGCTCCCCAGAACTTGTCTTCTTGGCCAGCATGATCAGCCCCTCCACTGGGGTCGGGCGCCTCCCGAGCCCTGCCTTTCACTTCCCAAGGGAAGGCCCAGCCTGGGAGGACCACGCCCTGTGGAACCAAGGCTGGGCCCAGGTGGCTCGGAAGGAAAAAGGTGAGGGCAATGAGGTCACCGTCCTAGCAAGCTTGAGGTCTTCAGACCTGGGGGTGCCCTGTGGCCCCCACCCCGTAGGAGTCCCTCTGCAACTGCCCAGGAGCTTTGAGCCCTTCCTGGGAGTCAGGGCCTCCTCTCCCACGGGCAATGCCCTAGGGGCCACCGCCTTTTTTTAAAATATATTTTTATTGAGATACCTTCACGCGTATACAGTCATCCACAGTAAACATCAGTGGCTCACAATATCATTACATATTGTACACTCATCACCGTGCTCACTTTTAGAACATTTGCATCACTCCAGAAAAAGAAATAAAAAGAAAAAAGAAAAAAAACTCATACATCCCATACCCTTTACCCCTCCCTTTCATTGACCACTAGCATTTCCATCTACCAAATTTATTCTACCCCTTATCCCCCCATTATTTATTTATCCCTTACTTTTTTACTCATCTGTCCATACCCGGGATAAAGAAAGCACCAGGCACAAGGTTTCCACAATCACATGGTCACACCGTAAATGTCATTATACAATCATTTTCAAGAATCAAGGCTGCTGGAGCACGGCTTCACAGTTTCAGGCACTTCCCTCGAGCCACTCCAATACACCATAAACTAAAAAGGGTTATCTATATAATGCTAAGAATCACCCCCAGGGTAACCTCTCGACTCTGTTTGACATCTCCCAGCCACTGAGACTTGTCTCGTTTCTCCTCCCCGTTTTGGTTGAGAGGTTTCCTCAATCTCATGGGTCCTGGCTCATCCCAGGGGCTCTGTCCCACACTGCTCAGGAGATTTAGACCCCTGGGATCATGTCCCACATGGAGGGGTGTGGTGGACAGTGGCCTTCTTCTGACAGCGGGGCCTCTCTCCCAGGACAACAGCCCAACGTCCAACAGCCTGGAGGGGGGTGCCGACGCCACGGCCTCCTGGTGGGGCGAGTGGACCAAGTGGACGGCCTGCTCCCGCAGCTGCGGGGCTGGGGTGACGTCGCAGGAACGGCACTGCCTGCAGCAGAGGTGCGGCGGCTATGCGGGCGGCTGGCTCGGCACAGGACAGGGTGACCTGGGAGGGGGCAGCGGGACAGGGTTCGTGGACTGGTACAGGGTTTCAGATGTGAGGTCCCGGGAGTGACTCAGTCTCCCCACTGGCTTCCTTTGAGGGCGCAGCTCCTGCTGGGGCCTAGGCAATGGTATCTATCCCCCTGGGCGCTGAAGAAACACGGGGAGGTGGTCCAGAGTTAACACAGATGAGCAGATCTGAGTGCAAATCCTGCCTCTTCTGAGTTGTGTGTCCTTGGGAAAGTCACTTGACGTCTGAGCATTCTCATCTGTAGCGTGTAAAGCCCAGCTCACGTTTCTGAGAATGCACAAGGCAGTGTATGTTCCCACTTTAGAAGAGGCCCAGCTCGTGGTAAACTTGTCATTGCTATTAGTATGATTGATTGTGAGGGAAGACCCTGTGCCACGTCTGGGGGTTACAGAGGTGGCTCGGTGGGTCACCCCTTTCTCGGGGCGTGGGGGTGTAGAAATACATCCAGTTAACCTGAACACCTAACCAGGTGGCGGTTCCGGTGGAGGGGCAGGCGCTGAGACGGGTGGGAAGGAACCCCTCCGCTGGGGGAGCTGGGAGGGGCTGGGGGAGCTGGGAGGGGCTGGGGGGGCTGGGAGGGGCTTCTGGAACCAGGCAGCCAGAAACCCTCCCCCAAGCTGGGCCACGGCCTGCTGCTCGCGGGCATCTGCTGCTGCTCAGCCCCTTCCCTCCTCTAGGAAGAAGGCCATCGTGGACGCCGCGGGCAACCGGACCTGCACCGGCACCTCCAAGCGGTACCAGCTGTGCAGGGCCCAGGTGAGAGCCCGCTGCCCCTGCCGCAGCCGTCCTGCCTAGCCTGGACCTTGTGGCTCTGCTGGCCAAGCTGGTCCTTGTGCCTCTGTCCTGACTCCTTGCTCCCCAGGAGTGTCCGCCGGACGGAAGGAGCTTCCGCGAGGAGCAGTGCATCTCCTTCAACTCCCACGTGTACAATGGGCGGACCTACCAGTGGAAACCCCTCTACCCAGGTACCCGTGGCCCTGGGGCCCCGCCTGGTGGGAGTGGGATGTGGGGGCAGCCCCTTAGGCATCCCCATCCCCACACGATGTGTCATGTCCCCAGGGAGATAACAGAGGGCCAGTCGGCTGTAGCTGGTCATATCCCTGTGCAGCGGCTGAGAAAGGTGGGGTGGACAGGTGGGGAAACTGAGGCCCAAGGGGCCTCAGTTTCTTGAAGGTCTTGTGTGGAGACCCTGCGGAGCTGGGAATGGACCCTGGGTTTCGTGCCCCTCCTCCACATCATCCCCCCAAGCATGTGGGGGCCACACTCCCTGCAGATCTGGCCCCTGCAGCAGAGAGGGTAGCCCCATGTGGGTGGTGGGTGCTGCCCCTCTCTCCAGGGAGGCAGAAGGCTGGAGCGCTCCGAGCCTTCCTGGACACCCACGTCTCGGCACGTTACCACCTCGAGACCCCACAGTGAAGGGTGCTGTCTCGGTGGGAGGGGGTGGCCCTGACACCCTCTGGCTGGCCTCTCCTAGATGACTACATCCACATCTCCAGCAAGCCCTGCGACCTCCACTGCACCACCCTGGACGGCCAGCGGCAGCTCATGGTACCCGCCCGTGACGGCACGTCCTGCAAGCTCGCCGACCTGCGAGGGGTTTGCGTGTCTGGAAAATGTGAGGTTGTTAAACATTGTAGCAAAAGTACCGCTGGCCGGCTTGCGCCGCGCGCCCGCCTTCCCCCTGAGCACTCCCAGCAGCCGGCGCCTCCTTCCTTCCTGCAGCCCATCGGCTGTGACGGGGTGCTCTTCTCCACCCACATGCTGGACAAGTGCGGCGTCTGCCGGGGGGACGGGAGCAGCTGCACCCACGTGACAGGCAGCTACCGCAAGGGCAACGTCCACCTCGGTAAGGGGACCCAGCCCTGTGGCACTGGGGCTCCCGCTCCCCAGGTGCTGAGGGCAGGCTCCTTCCCTGCTTGGGCCACCCTATTCTTCATCCCCAACCGGGTGGGCGGCTGGGGGCTCTGAAAGGACCCTTTGGGCAGGGAGCAATGAGCGGCTGTTCGCTAGGTGCCAACTGCATACCAGGTGCGTGGTATGCATTTGGCTCCGGGATTGCATTTAGCCTTTATAGCAGCCTGCCGGGGAGGTGTGGATACCACACCTATGCAGGGGGGACACTGAGGCATGAGTCCCAGTCCTTGCAGCTGACTTGGGATTGGAGTCTGAGCTGTTGTGTTCTGGGGCGTGGGTCTCCGAGGGCTGGAGGAGGCTTCTCAGCCACTCTGGGCTGGCTCGGCAGATCCCCTCCTTTGCTTGGGCAGTGACTTGCCACTTTTCAGAGCAGGTTGTCACTTACACTTCTGGAGGGCATAGAGCACTCAGCGTTGGCCTGAGTGCATTTCTGGATCATTATAAATGCATGTAGAATTAGTCTGGGCCATCACAACTTCTGGATAAGGAAAGGCAGAGCATGTTGAAACCCACTTAGCAAAGTGGGGAAACTGAGGCACACAGTGGGCTTTGATTGCTAGGTGAGTCTGGCCTAGAGCCGACCCCTTTAGGCGTCTGTTGGTGTCCTGGAGGTTGAGGACATAGCCATCCCTGTTTCTGGTCCCCCGTCCCCAGGTGAGGAAGATTGCCGAGCTCTGGTCAGCTTACAGGCAGGTCCCCACAAGACAGGGCTGGGCAGGTGGGGGCTGGATGGGACCCAAGGAGGGCAGTGCCAGAGTGAGTAGGGCCAGGGCTGGGACAGGAGCTGTGTCCCGTTACTGGAGGTCTCAGAGGCCAGCTGAGGATCTGTGGGCAAGCATTCTGCCAGGTGCAGTGGGCAGAGGCCATTTTCTCTGGGGCCCGGCTGCAGGATGAGGCACGGGCAGAGGTGCCGTGCATTACCCACTTCCTTTCACAAACCCGTGCTGAGGCCTCTGTGGGGCCCTGGGACTTAGGGGCAGGGAATGCCAGGGGGCAGGAGACCTCTCTTTGTTTGGGCTCCTGCTACATGGCCCCAGAGAGCTGATAAGTAAATACTCGGGGAGTTTGTGAGCTGATTGTTATTAAATAGCCATTATTAAAAATTAAAATATATACATCTACAGACAAATAGAGTCTATCAGAAGCAAAGAGAATAGATGCCCCAAATGCGTCATTTCCTCAGCAGGCTGTCTGCTCACCAGCTGTTTTATCTGCACTGGATACCCAGCCCCTCATCTGTGGGTCTCACATTGGTGGGATGTGGAAGGTTAATTGTCACCCCCAACCCCCACCCTGAAAGCCGCAGCTGAACATTCACCCCTGGCCTTGGAGGGTGAGCTCAGGGTCCTCCAGGACCTGGACGAGGAGGGCGGGGTCAGGAAGAGATGCAGACGCTGGCCTGCACTCACCCATGGGCTCCAGTGCTTCTTATGGGGAAGCCCAAGGGTCAAGACTGACCCCCAGTGGACCTCTGACACCCAAGAGCCCCTTTTCACCAACCCTCTCCCTGACCCTGTGGGACTCTAGGGCTTTTTCTCCCCCCTAGTCTTCCCCTGCCCACACTGTTGGCAGGGACTCTGCATCCTTAGGCCGCCCTGGGGCCCTTGGCCCCTTTCTTACGGGGTGCACCCTGAGGCTGCCTTCTTGCTCTCCCGGGGGACTCGGCAATGATGGGCTGATGGCTTCGCCTCCTACAGACCTTGTCTCAGTGGATTGTCAGCCTCTGCCTGTGTCTTCCTTGCACTTTCTCATGCACAGCATCGGATAGAGTCAACTATTGTGATGTGGCCATCGCGGGGATTTAAAAATACATAAAATCGTGGGCTCCACATGCTCAGAGCCTTCCAACATCACCCCAAGTTACAGATGAGGAAACTGAGGCCTAAGCGTTCCTGTCGTGGGCCCAGGAACCCTGGCTTACTTGTGGGCCCTTGGTCTGTGCATTGCTTGGGCACGGGTGGGGCAGGAAAGGGCAGGGGTCCTGGGTAAGCATGGGTGGCTTGGCGGGGCCGAGAACCCACTGCCAGCCTGGGCGTGCTGCTGTAGGAATGGGCACGTTCCCCTGGCCACCCTCGCCCGCCCCGAGCATAGCCACCCAGGGCTGCCTTTCTGGTCAAGAGCGGGCGGCCAGCCTGGACCTCACCCACCGCCTGGTGATGCCACGTCAGCCGTGGGCTTCTCTGCGGCCAGTGACCAGCTGCCCTCCCCCACCCCCAGGTTACTCTCTGGTGACCCACATCCCGGCCGGGGCCAGAGACATCCAGATCGTGGAGCGGAGGAAGTCGGCTGATGTCCTGGGTATGTATGGGCCCTCAGCAGCCTCACAGGCTTGCGGTCTGGTGCGGGGCAGAGGAGGGGTCTGCTTGCGCCTGGAGGCCCCAAAGGGCCTGGCGCTTGGGTGTGTCTGGGGGAGGGGGTGGTCTTAGGGAAGCAGAGTCCCCTCCCCTGTGTGAAGCACCTTGTGTCTGCTTGCCAGTGAAGAGGGTTGCGATGACAGGTAGTGAGCTCCCCATCACTAACAGAACCTGATACAGGCAGACATGACGGGTGTTCAGTGGGATCCCCGTCTGCACCGGGTTCGGAGGGTGAGACTTCGAGGTGAGAAGGTCAAGTTAGGGCTGCAAGGAACGAGACGGCCAGTCCGAGGTCATGAGCGACCGAGGAAGGATTTGAACTCAGGCCGGGGCTTCACAAGCTGATGTTCTTGGCACCGAATTATCTCTGGTGGGAGTTGGACCTCTGTGTACGTGTGTGTGTGGGGTGTCTACCAACTTGAGGATTCTGGAGTTGTTACTTGCATAGTGGTCGAGGCAGTGAGGCCCCATCTCACAGAGATGTCTGTGATGCTGCCTCGGTGGGCCGTCAGGCCACGGCAGGCAGGCACTCTGGGCTTGGCCCCATCCTGACCCGTCCTGTCCCAGAAGCAGGTACCAGGCTATCCGCCGACCCCGGGCTGCATAGGAAGTCTTCTCAGCTGTAGATGCAGCCCCCCTATCCCCTGTGCTTTGCACAGACACGGCTCTTTCCACCAGGCTCACCTCCCTGGTGCTGTGATACCCACTCTTCTCACAGACCCAGAGAAGGAGAAACGCTTTACTCAGTGCTTGAGCTCGAGCCTGGCCCCCTGGCTCTCCTGCCCCTGCCCCGACCCACCAGGCCAGCCCTCGACACAGGGCCCGGGGCCAGAGTGTCCAGCGACCCTGGGGGACGTTCTGCTTGCCCACCAACCGTGGGGAGCCGCTCCGTGTCACCAGGTCCCTGGGCTTCTGGCCAGGCCAGTTGCTCTTGTCGCTGGGTGAGCTGAGGAGGCTGGAAAGCAGCATGTGCCCGAGCTGGCTCCAAAACGCTCATTCTTGAAACCGATGTGTGGAAACGCCAAGTGCAGCCTTGGAGTGCTGGGAAAGCTGCAGGGAGAAAGGTCATTACTGCCACAAAGCAGATTTTGGAGTCTGGCCCCTGTTTTAACCCCTGAGGCTCACCCCGCCCCGCTCTCAGAACTGGTACTTTATCCAGGTTATTTTTTGACGCTAACAGGCAAAGGGCATTTGTCCAGCCAGCAAGGTCTGCCCATGGCTGTCGGAGAACAGAAACTCTTAGCTCTACGCCCCTCTGCTCGTGTGGCAGCAGGAGCTTCGGAAGCTGAGCCCCTCTGCTCTCACGGGCCAGCTCCCGGGACCTGCCTTAAAGGCAGCCTTTGGAAGACAGGCTGCTCCCAAGTGCCAAGTCTGCCTCTGAGGGTCCGGATGCCCTTGCCAGCCCCAGGGGAGCACAGCTCGCCCTGGGCAATCAGCTCTGGGCAGTTTTCCCAGCCCCCAGGGGCAGCGGGCCAACGGACTGCCAGGAGTTTGCATAACTGCTCCTTTTTGCCTTGCGCTGTGGCCTGGCAGTGCCTGTACCCCTGAGACCTCCCAAGTGTCCCCCCTGGACCCTGCTGCACAGAGGGGGTGACTGAGACAGTGCCCTGGCCACCCTCTTGGGGTGGATGGAGGGGGAGAAGATTAGACCAGCCATGCCAGCTCTGGCAGTAAACGTCGTCACTCCCAGTGGGAGGATAAGAGTTGGCCAGCATGGGGTGATGCCCAGGCCGGACTGAGACTGTGGCAGAGCCAGGCTGGATCACCCAGCCCATACCTGGTAGACACCTGCCGCCCAGTGCCTGCCTCCTGGGCCGTGGGTTCCCAGGTCCAGCTTGGCTCCTGAGGCATGTCCTTGGCTCGACCCCTCCTAGCCCCTCGGCTGCTTCAGAAGCGGCCAGAATAACAGGACCAAACAGGCCCCCCGCCAGCTATTTTCAGTCGTCTAGACAAGTCCTTAGCTGTTTATTTTAGGCTGATAGGAACATGCGTTCGCATCTCCCCAGCGCTCGCTGGTCGTGTTTGACATAGCGCTCCCGCTCCCCCAGAGGCCTTCCTCTGCTCGGGGTGTTTTGAGGAGGGTGTCGGGGGGAAGGGGGGACAGGGTTGGCTGGAGTCCCCTGAGTGTGTGGCCGGCAGCCCCCGCCCCCGCCTGGCCGGCTCACGTGACTGGAGGCCCTGCCCTTCAGCTCTTGCAGACGAATCCGGCTACTACTTCTTCAACGGCAACTACAGAGTGGACAGCCCCAAGGACTTCCACATCGCCGGCACTGTGGTCAAGTACCGGCGGCCCATGGACGTCTACGAGACGGGCATCGAGTACATCGTGGCGCAGGGACCCACCACCCAAGGCCTGAACGTCATGGTGTGTTCCCGGGGGCTCCGGGGGGCTTCACTCACCCACCCACTCAGTGACGCATCCGCTTGTTCGCTCGCAAAGTCACGGCCTCGTCCATTCACCCGGTTCTAAGTCCATTCAAGGAGTCTCTCACTTCTTCATTAGTCCATTCATTCATTCACCCGACCACTCGCATAATCGTTCATTCGTCCGTGCATCCAGGATGCGGTAGACAGGCATGGCAGGGACAGGGTACTGCTGTGGGGTTTCCGAGTCCCCCTTAGTTTCCCGCCCACCCCCCGGTACCGTGGTGTTTCTGGCAGGGCCTCAGTGCTAGGGACCCAGGACAGTGCTGGTGGCCCCTGGTCCCCTGCCTCTGGGCAGGCCTGACCCCCTTGGACACTGCCTCCTCCAAGAAAGCTGGGGCCCTTCGTGCCCAGCTTGCCTCGAGTGTCCCGCCATGGCTTGTGCCTAGGAACAAATGTCATAGTGGCTTTAGGGGCTTGCCACTGAGGTCCGGGCACGTCCAGATGAGTTCTCTGGGAGCCTGTGGCTTTCTAAGATGCCAAGGCCGAGGAAGTATGGCAGAGAAAGCTTTCAACCAGGGTCACTTTTTGATGTCACCAGGCCACCATGGCAGATGCAAGTGTTTTCGCTTTACAGGTGAAGAGACTTGGGCAAGAAGCTGGCACGATGCTATGGCACTGTAGGTCATGGGTCTGCCCAAGGCTGGAGCCAGCCGTCCGTTGGACTCCCAGGTTGAGCTGTGAGGCAGTTGCTACAGGGACTTTTGCCCACCCCATGGGGGGCTCTGGAGTTGAAGTGCACCCCCCCAAAGTTATTGCAACTTGAGGCCGCGGGCTGAGCCTTTATACCCTGGCAGTGACCTGTCACTGGATGCAGATTGCCCCTTGGGCTTTGTGCCCTCTCCATAGGCCTAGGCACGTGCGTCCTCTTGCCTGGACCGACTTGTCCACAGCCTTCCAATCTTTACCATCCAGGCCCCAACCCACCAGCCAAGCCATGTCCCACTGCTCCCAAGTTGGTATAGAGCGTGACATTGGGCCACTTTGCTTTCCTTACAATATGGATGGCCACAGGCACTGGCTGAAGCCCCCTGGGAGAATTCTTTATTCTCCGGGCCCCCGGAATGGGCTGTAGTGAAGTGCCAGTCCATTTCAGCTTGCACCCCTATGTGAGGTGCAATGACCCGGCTCTGAATCAAGCTGATCCATTTCCTCCCCACTCCCTGCATCGCGAGGGTACCCCCTGCAGGGCAGCCATGGGCTACTGGAGAGATGCTGGTGCAAGTCTTGGATGACATGGCGGTTTTGTGCATGTGCCAGATGCGGCTTTCTTGTGCCCTCTGGCTCTGGGCGTGCCTAATCTGGGACTTAACATTTCCATTTTATCATGGAGTGACCGTATGACCCAGGCCATTACAATTAGCTCTGGCTACACAGGTGACCGATGACCTGTGGTTAAAAGTTCCATCTCCAGCAGAGCCGGTGGTGCCAGGAGGGCTTTTCAGATGATGCTTAGTTCTGTGCTGCAGATGCCCCCGCCTGGCTCCAGAGCCCCAGAGGTGCACTGTGATGCCTCCTGCGGCCTGTAACAGGTAGCTCTGTGGTTGTAGGGTCTGGGAAGTCAGCTGGCCCAAGGGGCGTGGCCGCGCGTGCCACTGCCTGGAGCTGCTCCAGAGCCCGTCCTACTCAGGGTCCATTCAAAGCTGGTGGCCTTCATGTCACCTAGGACATGGAATCGACTGGAATTTTTCCTCATGGCGGGCATGTCAGGGTGGGGCAGAGATCCGAGGTGCAATCATTTGCCCTTCTCTTCCAAGAGGAGGTCCTGTCATTCCCTAGACTAGTGGGCTCTGGAGCTTTCCTTTGGGCGGGGGACTGCTGGAGTCGCAGATCTGTGCTCCCATGGCTGGCCACGTCTCACCACGTCCTCAGTGTCCGGGTTGCTTCCCGCACGTCGGGTCCGGTTACCATGGCACCATCGGTGTGGAGGATGATGTGGCCCCATGGGACCGTCTAGCCCGTGTAGTGGACTGTGAGAGGGTGGAGGGAGAGTTCCCAAGGCTCCCAGTCAGAAGTTTTAAGCACACTGTTGTACAGCCCATGGGAATTCAAATTGCTTCTGGGCCTCCTTTAAATAGGTCCAGAAACCTATTTGCCTGTTTGATGGCTGTGTACCATCAGCCTGTGACAGGTCAGTCTGCGCCAGGAAAAACCTCATTTCTACCCCAAAGCTGTGCCTGGAGACCCTGTTTGGGTGAGCTGGTCCTCTTGTCTTGGTTTTGTAGGGAGTCATACTGCTGAATTAAATGACGCGGCTGACCACCTGAGCACATCAGGCGCCAGTCTGTTTCGTCCAGGACGTGATGTTAGCTTTGAGTCACTCTCTGGATGGGTTTGTGGGGGGGTGGGGTGGAGGGGGTGCAGAGATCAGGTTCAGAGGCTACCCCTTACCTTTCCCCACTTGACAGCTCTCACCTCACAGGCCAAGGGGCCAAAGTGGGGGTTCTACCGCCTCCCATCTAGACCCTGGTTCCGACAGTAGCACTGTTTGTCCGTTTCTCCAGTGTGCAGTCAGCCGAGCAAACAGCTGTCCGCCCTTTGGGGAAGACCCAGGGGGGATTGTTATTATATGCATGTGCGGTGGGGCTTTCCCAGGGACTCAGCCTTCCCTTCATTTAATGGATCCTGGGTCTGAAAACAGGTTCGGATGTGGCACAAGGCTGTGCGTTTCATGGGGCAGCTGGCCTCCGCTTCCTTGTCATCCACTCTCGATTTCTTCTGGTTCTGTAGATTGAGCAGTGTCTGTTCTGGGCACATCTACCTTGCCCCTTGGGTGCTTTGTCCTGTTACAGAGGTGCAGAGGCCTCTGGGGGCTTCCCTGGGGATGTGGGGGCTGAGGACAGTGGCTGGCCTTGCCTTGCCCCAAAGGCTCTGTTGCTCCCACTGCCATGGGGAGTCCCACTCTGTCATGGCATCTCCTGCCATCAGCCTGTCTGCAGAGGATGTGCACTGCCCTTCCAAATGCCCTTCTAAATGGCATCGGTGAATGGTGTATACTCCACACCCACCCACAGAAAAGTCCTCTGCAGAAGTTTCCAGCCTTTTGATCTCTGTTCCATCGGCTGCCATGGGCTTACCCTTCACTTGGAGTTGGCCATCGCATTCTCCAGCCTTCCGAGACCCATCCGAGTGGCACGTGAGCCCAGGGTTCTCCCAGGGTTCCTGCCCAGGGACAAAATGCTTTATCCCAGGAGGGTCTCCCACGGGACAGCCTCTCCCTCCTGCAGGCCCCAGCGCCCCCTGCTCTCCTGGCTTCTGCCAGGTCCCATTGGCTGGACTCCTAGTTCCCTGTCAGGGTTAGGATGCCACTTACCCTGAGCCTGGAAAGGGCAGGGGAGGCCTGGGGTGGGGGGCCGAGTGGCCTTGCAAGTCAGAGGTCTCTGCAGCCCCTCCAAGCCTGCAGGAAAGTGCTGGCCTTGAACAGAGGGATGGGGCATGTTTCAGACCAGAAGCTTCAGGGGATCTGAGATGTTGAGTTTGTCACACCAATTGACTCAGCTCTCCACACCCTGTGTTCCGGGGTCTCCTTCTTCCCAGCTGGGACCTGTCCCTGTTTCTCTGATACTTCATGGTTCAGTCCTACTCCAGAACCTCTGCCTCTTCTGCCCTCAGGCTGCAGGGCACGAGTGTTTCGTTACCGGTTACCACCCTCTGGCTTTATCACCTGACTCCCTTCCAGGGAGTGGGGGACGCGGCTGGGGGCTCCGTGCACCACTCGTTGGGGCTTCCCATTGCCCACGGCTGGGGGTGGTCCTACCCCCAATCCCAGTTGAGAGTCTGCTTCCCAGGGCCACGCCTGCCACCAGCTGCTTTGGGTTGCTGGCTCTCACTCCTTTGGCATCTGGGGAAGGAAGAGTTTCTGGGACGGCCTCAGAAATGACCCTCACTAGGGGGCGGGAAGTGGGCTGGGGCAAGGGGAGAAGCTGGGCTGTGATGCTGTCTCAACATCAACAGGGGTCTTGGCACCCCCGCCCGGGGGTGGCTCCTCCGGGTTGTCCTGAAGTGAGGCAGGCGCCTGGGCTTTGTACTCCCACCTCGACCCGCCGTGGAGGGGGTGGGGAGTGGCAGCAGCGCGGCCTGGCAAGGGGGAGTGTCAGCATTTAGAGTGGCCGACACGCGGTGGTAGTAAAGAGCAGCTTGGCTTGACCCCTTTTGGAAAGTTTTCCACCTCCTGTGTCCCCTTTTTGCCTGCTCCCAGGATGGGCCACTCTCTGGCCCTCTGGCGGTGTGGAGGCGGGTATGGCTGGGGCTTGGCAGCCTCCTCTGGATAGGGCAAGGCCTCAGCGGGGAGCCCACTGCAGGTACCTCTCCCGGCAGCTCAGGAGACGTTGCGTCAGCCCCGCAGGGGCTCCCAGGGGATGAACCCAGCCTCTGCCTGGGCAGGGGTGCAGAGGGGTTTGTGGGGCCTGGGCGGCAGCGAGGCCTTGGGGCAGGGGTTGCACTTCTTCTCCCTCCCCAGGTGTGGAACCAGAACGGGAGGAGCCCCTCTATTACCTTCGAGTACACGCTCCTGCAGCCACATGCCCACCCCATCCCGCCTATCTTCTATACCTTCTCCGAGCCCGCCTCCGAGAGCACAGAGAGCCAGGAGCTGGACGGGGCCAGGCTGCTGGGCTTCGTCCAGCACAATGGCTCCCTCTACGGCCAGGCCTCCTCGGAGCGGCTGGGCCTGGACAACGGGCTGTTTGGCCCCCCTGACTCACGGATTAAGCTGGGGCTGAGCCAGGGCCGGGAAACCAACGATGTGTGTGAGCAAGCTGGCGGCGGGTTCTGCAAGGGACCGCCCAGGGGCAAGGCCTTCCGAGGTAACTGGGAGGAGGGGGTGCTGGGGGGGCTCCCTAGGGAGAGGGGCCTCAGGTCACCTTGTGCTTGCAGCAGAGGTCCATCGGGGCGGGGCTGGGGTGGGGTGCTTTATTTGCAGCTGGCTTTGGGCCGGGACTTCACCTCTGTCCTGCTTTACGTTTATTCCTGGGTGCAGATGCAGTGATCCCCATTTGACAGGGGGGGAAACCGAGGCTTAGAAGAGAAAGTGACTTACCCCAGTCACACGTCCGCCGTGGAGTCCCTACTCGGGCTCACTGAGTGGCTGCGACAGAGAGCAAAGGGGGCGCTTGCAGGCTTCGAGGCTAGTGGAGAGACAGACAGACAGACAGCATAACAGGATATGGCAAGAGCCCAGGCAGAGGGAGAACAAGGAGCCAAGGGACCCGGGGAGGCCTCCTGCACAGATGGCGGTTTGAAGTTTCAGGCAGACAAGACAACAGGACAGGGTGAGAGCATGTGGCAGGCAGGGGCAGTGGGGAATCCAGGTAGGTGAACACAGGTTTTCCTCGCTCCTGGGAATAGCAGGACACAGAGGGGTTGTGGGAGGAAGGGCTGGAGAACAGCCCAGACTTCAGATGAATCCCCTACATGCACGTGGGGGCAAATTTCTGAGGCCCTCGGAGTCTTTATGTAGACGGACTTTCTGAGGTTGACCAGAATCCCCTTTACAAGAGCTGTCCAGGCTGTCTTGGACGCTTGTGCAATCCACTCGGTGACCTCAGCCAATTCCTGTCCTTTCAGGGAGCAGAAACCTGCCTATGGAGGCTGGCAGCTCAGCTCCTTTGGGGTCCAGCCCCACTGGTCCCCTGGGGCTGAGTCTCCTCTCTCGCTCTGTAGGTGGCAACGCCACGGGGACGGCTCTAGCGGGGGACAAGGATGCCCACGAGGCAGAGGCCCACTTCACCTTCCCCTCGGCCAACGCCATCTCCGACCAGCTCCCCAGTGCAGGCTCTGACTCCAAGGAGCACCCCGTTAACGAGACTGGGAACAGCATCTTTGCACAGGGTGTTCCAAGGAGCACCCCAGCCGACAGTTTCTATGTGGACTACGAGGAGAAGGAAGGGGTCGGCCCCCACCTGCTCAATGGCTCCTTCCTGGAGCTGAGCAGCGACCGGCTCGCCAACGCCTCCTCTGAGACCCCGTCCCCCAACGCCAGCCTGCCCACCTCGGCCGGGAACAGGACGCAAAAGGCCAGGTAGGAGGCGACCCCCCCATGCCTGGCCCTCGTCCAGGGGCCTGTGCAGTGTGGGAGAGGCCAAGGCCCGTATGGCAAGGGGGGCCTCCCCACATGGGTCCGGTCGGGGACCTTAGAGGCGGGTAGGAGCCAACATTGCCAGCGTCCCCAGAGTCACCCCCAAGGACCTCAGTGGGGGTCAGAGCCTGCGGGGGGAGCCCCTGAACCCAGCGCCCGTGTCTCAGAGCCAAGGCTAGTGGAGAAAGCTGATGTTTCTGAACACGGGTTGTGAGCGTAACTCCACCAGCAGGGAGACATTTGGTCCCCATGGCCATCCTGTGTGTCAGAGACAGGACCTGGGGGCCCAGAGCAGGTGAGTGATGGAGCCTGAGGGTTTAGCGTCCTGGGTTCTAAATCCAGCAGCTCCCGTGTACCCACATCTCCGACGCTGCAGGCAATTCCCGAGCTGGGGGTGGCTCAGCACCCACCTTCACTGCAGGCCCGAGAGAGGAATGTGGAAGGATCCAGACGGCTACTTAACCAGGGCCAGACCCTGGAATCGGGGATCAGGAACAAGGTGTCCTGCTGCCTGGGCTGGCCCTGCCTCTGGGATGGGCCGTCAGACACCCCACCTGGGGCCAGGCCCCAAAGCCAAGGCCGCGGCCACAGATGACTGGGCAGCCAGCAGGACAGGAGGGCCTGGAGCTGGCTGGGGGTGGGGTGGCCCCAGGCCTGCCACTGTCCCTGATGGAAGATGATCCCCAGCGAAGCCTCTTGGGCTGGGGGTGACCACCACCTCCGAGAAGGGGCTGCAGGGTCCCCATGCTTTCCCCAGAAGCCCACTGGGCAGCGAGGCTGGTTTAAATGGGCTGAGCCAAACTCAGCTACAAATGGTGGTGGGTGAGCAGTGGAGGCAGGAAGGGACTTTTCACTTTGAAGACCCATCCAAACCCGTTGACTCTAAACACCAAAATAGTTTGAAGTTGGGACAGGGCCAGAGGGGGGACGTGGGGTGGGTGCCCTCTAGGGGCTTGGGGCTCTGGTGGGTGATGCGGGCTCTGCTCTTGGGGTGATGTGGTTTTGGGCGACACTTCCCCCCCCCGCAAGGGGCCCAAAGCAGCAGAGCCCCCTCCCTGGTGAGCTTGGATCGGAACCTCGCTTTGCTCCCCACCCCTCTTCCCTTTGCTCGTTCGGTCTTCCCGGGTGTCACTCACAGGAGGTGCAGGGCTCTGGTAGGGCCACGGGCCTGGGAGTAGCTCTGAGTCGGCAGAAGTGGGTGAAATGGGAGGTCTGGAGCCTTCCAGGGGCCAGACTCGGCCTTCGGGCTCACCCCGATACCTGCACCCTAAGAGTGCTCCAGGGCGGGGCTGGGCGGCGGCTGCTCTGTGGGACTCTGGGGCTGGAAGGGGTTACGAGGTCTGCTTTGAGGGTGCAGGGTCTCAGTACAGGGGAGGCTCACGGGAAGTGAGGATGGAGGGCGAGCCCAGCCCTGGTAGCTTGAGTGGGCGGTTAGCTGTGGGCTTCGTGTGGGTTTCACCTCCCCCGGCTGTGGAGGGGATTGAATTTTATCCTGCATGTGAAGTGCATGGCGAGGACTTGAGAAATAGAACCATGTTAATAAACTGAATCCCCGGGTCGGGGAGGGCCCCTTCCAGGATGCACAACCCTGGGAGGTGAACAAAGCCTGCTGTCCTTGTCTCCCGAAGAGGCCCCACTGTTCCACCTGGCTCATGGCATAGAAAGTTCCGGCAGCCGTGTGAAGCAGAGGCCAGCATAGGACTGGGCGTCAGGGGCCTGTCTCGGCCATGTGTCCAGGTGTGTGAACCTGGACGCACCTCTGCCCCCCTGGGCAGCAGCTTCTCCATCTCTAAAGTGAGGGGCTTGTCCAAGGACGCCGAGGGGCCACCAGCTCAGAGAGGCAGGGGGTGCGCATCACGGCCTGGGCTGGACACAAGGCTTTGGGGCCCTAAGCCAAAGGACTCTCCTGTCCCCCTTCCAGGTGAATCTCACCTGCCCCCCCTTCCAGGTGAATGTCACCTGCCCCCCTTTCTAAGTGAATCTCACTTGTCTCCCCTTCAAGGTGAATCTCACCTGTCCCTCCTTCCAGGTGACTCTTACCCCATGATGCTCAGTTCCATGGGACAGAGTGGATTTCTGATCCTGTGTGTGGGGGAGGTGCTTTGGCCCCTGGTGAGTCCCTGATCGGGGAAGGTGGGGCAGCTCCCCTGACCAGGCCGCCCCCCTAGGGTGCCACCCACCGAAGACAGGCTGGAGAAAAGAAGGGCCAGGGAGGCCGCCGGGGAGACCACCAGGCCAAAATAGCCACGTCTCCGCCGTGTTGTCCAAACACAGGAAGTCGTGTCTGCTTGCAGAGAAATCAAAGGGGCAGCCCAGAAAGGAAAGCCTATTTTCATCTTCTCAGAAAAGCTTCAAACAATCAGGGGCGGGACCAAAGCCAGCAGACCCATACTCTGGGAAATCGTGCCTGCCCTCAGGAGATGTGCCCCTTCGGAAGCCTGGGGTGGAAGAGAGGGAGAAAAGCACACTTTCTGGTTCGTGTATCCACAAGGCCCATCATCTCAGATGTCTCGGGCCTGGGGCCTGTGTAAGCCTGGGCTCCCCAGATGGCTGGCAGAGACCCCACCTGACCTGCAGGTAGGCCCCCCAGGTGGCTGGACAGACACCCCACCTGATCTGCAGATAGGAGCGGCGGCAAGGCAGGGTCCTTCCTCCAGGTGGAGGCCAGAGAAGGTGGTTCAGCCACTTCCCAGGCGTTATGCTTTCAGGGCTGAGCGCCAGGTGTAGCATCGCTGTGCAAACGCACACAAGGCTCTTCGAACTGAGATGAGAGCACTGTGTGGGGAACTGCCTCCATAAATACCTTTTTGGGCTTAAAATCCAAAGGGTTATTCTGAGCCAGGCCTGTGCTCTCCGGGTGGAGTGCAGGGCGTGCGTCACGGGATAAAGGCGGCGGAGCTTCTCCCTGGCTGGAGTGGCAACACTGGCCGCATCTTTTCATCCACCGCCTTTCGTTGTTGGGGAGAATTTGAAGCTGATGGCAGGCAGGGTGGGGGGCCTTTAGGGGTCGGCCTCCCAGGCTCTCCTGCTCCCCACAGGCTTTGCCTGCCCGGGAGCTGGGGATACTCACCGGTTAAGGCTCTGTGTCCCCAGATCCTTTATTCTGAAATGACCGGATCTCAGAATACTACGCCCCATTTCAGTTATTTTTTCTTTTAAGGCTCCCAGTTCTTTAATCTGGGGGACAGATGTCCCCCTAAACCCACACTTTCCCCATGGTGGAAAGAGCCCTGGCATCAGAGCTGCCTCCTCCTTCCTTCCCCAGCCCCTCCCCACCCCGCAAGCTGGACCGGGGAGGAGGTGATTTTGGTGCTCAGCCACAGCCCCCTCCACCCGTCGCCTGCCCTCTGCCCTGTGACCCAGATACCAAGCTCAGAGCCAGCCCCAGGAGCGTCTCCCTTCTCAGTGTTCCAGAGCCACAAGACCCCCACCCCACCCCCATCTTCAGGAAGGTGAGAAGCCATCCTGCTGGAAGGGCCCTTGGAGAACTTCGAGTTTCAATGCCCCATTTGACAGATGGGGAAACTGAGGTGGAGGGGAGTGATTTGCCCAACGTCACACAGTACGTTGGTGCCAAGTGGAGATTTAGAGCGGCGCTTCCCAGATCCTTGGAAAGGACTCTGTTCCAATGAGCTTGTGCTCTACTTCTAACCTCGCTGTAGGAACCAGGGGTGAAGATATACACATGTATGTATAATACATGTAATATCTTTAAGAAATAGATATACATCGCTAGGTGTGGGTTTCCAGAGCTTTCCAGAGTCAACAGTCTTGTGTCTGCCCCTTGCCTTGCTCACTACCAGCCCTGCCACCTACAGGGTTTCACCTGGCCCTCTCGGTTTTAAAGCTTCCTCTGATGTTTAGGGAAGAGGATGGGGGCGGTGGTCACAGTGAGTGTTGGATGGGCCTTGGAGAAATCTATAGAGCAGCCGCTGATCACGGCCTCCCTAGGCCTCTGTCTCCCTCCTCCTTATGCCCCCCTCATCAGGGAATTCATTACTAAGGCCCATGCTGGGGGATTTCCTGGGGCAAGGTTCAAAGCTCTTCCTGGAAGTGGGAGCCTCTTGGAACTGTAAGCAAATCCAAGCAAAATGGAGAAGCATATTTGACCTACTTCTGAGACTCCAGAAGCCTAGAAGTCAGCTCAATGCCCCCAAATCTACTCCCCAGCCAACCCACGACCACGTATTTATCCCGGGATCAGCATGAAAGCCTTTTAGAATAGGCATCCCTAACCCAGCTTCAATCCTTTCCCTCCCTCGCCGTCTACAGAAGTGAAATAAAGTCCCAAGGAACGGGCCTGTGGGATTGCCCGGGTGCAGGCACAGAAAAGGGGTGCAGGCACAGAGAAGGGGCACAGGCACAGAGAAGGGGCGCAGGCACAGAGAAGGG
>PVIY010040888.1:0-22027 GCA_004026745.1 Myrmecophaga tridactyla | reverse complement strand
CTGGATATAGATTCTTGGTTGGCAATTTCTGTCTTTTAGAATCTTAAATATAGCATATCAGTGTCTTCTAGATTTCATGGTTTCTGCTGAGAAATCTATACATAGTCTCATTGGGCTTCCCTTGTATGTGATGGATTGCTTTTCTCTTGCTGCTCTCAAAATTATCTCCTTCTCTTTGACATCTGACATTCTGATTAGTAAGTGTCTTGGAGTATGCCTATTTGGATATATTCTGTTTGGAGTATGCTGCACTTCTTGGATCTGTAATTTTAAGTCTTTCATAAGAGTTGGGAAATTTTCAGTGATAATTTCCTCCATTAGTCTGTCTTCTCCTTTTCCATTTTCTTCTCCTTTTGGGACACCCAAAACATATATATTTGTGGGTTTCATGTTGTCATTCAATTCCCCGAGTCCCTAATCATATTTTTCCATTCTTTTCCGTATATTTTCTTTTGCCTGTCAGATTTCAGACATCCCATCCTCCAGTTCACTAATCCTTTCTTCCAGCTTTTCAAATCTAATGTTGTAGGTTTCCATTTTTTCTCCTTCTCTTCTACTGTGCCTTTCATTCCTATAGTTCTATGATTTGTTTTTTCAGATTTTCAGTATCTTCTTTTTGTTCACCCATTGCCTTCTTTATATCCTCCCTCAATTCACTGATTTGATTTTTGATGAGATTTACACATCTGATCGAACATCCTGAATTAGCTGTTTCAACTCCTGTATCTCATTTGAATTGTTGGTTTGGTCCTTTGACTGGGCTATAACTTCAATCTTCCTAGTATGACTCATTATTTTTTGCTAGCATCTAGGCCTTTGATTTCCTTAATTTGTTTATTCTGGAGATTGTTTTCACTCTTTTACCTAGGATTTTCTTGCTGGATGACATTGTTCTGTATCTGTTCTTTGACATTCAGTTCAGCTTATTCTGGACCAGTAGCTTAGGTTTTGTTTAACAGAGCAGAATTTTCCAGTTCTCGTTTTCTTGTTTCTTACCCTGCCTATATGGAGCCTTTTTTCTTTCTTAAGGGAGTCTACTTAGATATTATAGACCCCAGTCAGATTTTCCCAGACCAGATTTGCCTCCTCTCAGGAGGAAAGAGTCACCTGCATCGGTTTTCCCTGAGGGTGAGACCCAGCAGGTTGACAGACTTTCCTATGACACCTTTAGACTCTGTGCTTTCCCTGTCCTATCCAGTATGTGGTGCTTGTCTGCCTTCAGCCTCCCACCAATATAAAGTGATGTGGTGCCTTTAACTTCAGTAGACTCTCCCTGCTGGCAGCATGATTGAGACAGAGGGGAAGTTGTAGGCTGTCTTTAATTGCTTCAGTTTCCCAGTCCTTGGAGCCTGAGTTCCTTGAGGGAGGGATTCTACCTGAGCTGGGCCCACCCCTCTCCTGGAGAAGGCACAGCCTCCAGGGGATTAATTTCTTTCACCTGATAAGCCTCTTTGTCTCTCAGACAAGTTTAATTCCATCCTGGCCTGGGGCAGTTGGAGCCTGCAGAACCTTGCAATTCTATCTAATGAGCAGTTAAGTAGTAGAAGCAAAGCAAAAAAAGAAAATCCTTTTCAGAGCAGGATGCCCATTCTTGGGGTTTGTTAATCAAGAGCTTAAGTTGCTATGTTGCTCTACGTATCTCCAAGTTTTATGCACCCCCCACCTCCTTTTTTTTTTAAGGTCCAGTCCTCTTCAAGTAGTTTTTGCTGTCTGATCCAAAAAACCTCTGGGTCTTCCCCACCACCCCCCATCAGCCCTGTTCCATCTGTGCTGGGGCAAAAACTTCTAGTACCTTTAGCTCTTATTTGAGGTTTATCTGAGCTGGGGGTTATTTTCAGTAGTCAGAATTTGTTAATTAATTCTGCAAGTGGAACTTGGTTGAGCTAAGCCCCTGCTGCTAGTAAAGACTCTGCTTTCCTCTATGGGAACCAGGATGCTGTGCCCATGGTGGTGGTGTTGGGGGCACTGGCCTCCACGGCTTCAGGGACTTACAGTTCTGGGTGGGATTACAGCTAGTCCATTTTGTCCAGACAAGGGTATGTTGTGTGTCCCATCAGTGATGTGGGTGGGTTCGCAGGGGAATTCTTCCAAACAGTCCAAGATGTCTTAACCCCTATTCTGCTCAAACACTTACAAAAAATTAAGAGGAGGGAATATTTCCTAAATCGTTTTATGAGGTCAACATCACCCTCATACCAAACCCAAATAAAGATACAAGAAAATAAAATTATAGACCAATATCTCTTATGAGTATTGATACAAAAATCCTCAAAAAATACTAGCAAACCATATTCAATAACACATTAAAAGAATGATACACTATCATCAAGTGGGATTTATCTATGGTAGCAAGGGTGGTTCAACATGAAAATCAATTAATGTAATATAACACATTAATAGAATGAAGGAATACCAACACATGATCACCTCAACTGATGCAGAAAAGGCATTTGACAAAATCCAGCACACCTTTATTATAAAAACACTTAGAACATTAGGAATAGGAGGAAACTACTTCAATAAAATGAAGAACATATATGAAAAATCCAAAGCTAACATCTTACATAAAGGTGAAAGATTGAAAACTTTCCCTTTAAGATCAGGAACAAGATAAAGGTGTCCACAGTCAACACTGTTATTCAACACTGTACTGGAAGTTCTTGCCAGAGCAACTAGGCATGAAAAAAGAAATAAAAGACATCCAAATTGGAAAGGGGGAAGTAAAACTTTCCCTATTTGCAGATGACATGGTGCTATGTACAAGAAATCCTGAAAAATCCACAACTAAGTTCCTAGAGTTAATAAATGAATTCAGCATGTGCAGGGTACAAGATCAACATCCAAAAATCAGTAGTGTTTCTATACACCAGCAATGGACATTCTGAAGAAGAAATCAATTTTAAAAATCCATTTACAATAGGAACTAAAAGAATTGAGTATCTATAAATAAGGCTAACCAAGCATGTAAAGGGCTTGTACACAGAGAACTACAAAATATAGATAAAAGAAATTAAAGAAGAGCTAAATAAATGGAAAGACATTATGTGGTCCTGGATTGAAAAACTAAATATTGTTAAGATGTCTATTCTACCCAAAGCAATTTACAGATTCAGTGCAAACCCAGTACAGATCCCAACAACCTTCTTTGGAAAAATGGAAAAGCCAATCATCAAATTTATATGGAATGGTAAGGGGACCTGAATAGCTAAAGTCTTCTCGAAAAAGAAGAATGAAGTTGGAGGACTGACACTTTCTGATCTTAAACTTATTACAAACCTACAGTAATCTAAACAGCAATGTACTGGCACAGGGACATGCATTGTTTTGGTTTGCTAAAGCCAGTAAAATGCAATATACCAGAAATAGGTTGGTTTTTACAATGAGGATTTATTCACTTACAAATTTACAGTTCTAAGGCCATGAAAATGTCCCAGTTAAGGCTTCAACAGGATGATACCTTCTTTGAAGACTGGTTATTGGCAAGCTTGGACTCTTATCAGATAGCAAAACACATGATGACATCTGCTGGTACTTCCTTCCCAGTTTTCATTGCTTCAGCTTCTGGCTTCAATAGCTTCCTCTCTGTTTTTTCTTGATCTTCTCTTAGGTTCTTCAGGGCTTTTCTCTGAACTTCTTTCAGTCTTTTCTGTCTTTTATACTCTTAAAAAAGATTCCAGTAAGAGAATTAAGACCCACATGGGGGCAGGCCTCTGAAATAATCTAATCAAAAGTCCCACCTATAATAGTTCTGCACCCTTAGAATTGATTAAAAGAGCATGATCCTTTCTGGGGTACAAAGAGCCTCCACATTACCACAGGTGTATAGACCAATGGAATAGAATAGAAAGCAGCCCTCATATATGTGGCCAACTGAAGTTTTACAAGGTATTAAAGACCATTCAATTGGGAAAGAATAGTCTTTTCAACAAATAGGTCTGAGAAAACTGAATCTCCACTTGTAACAAAAGAAAGGAAGACACCTACCTCACACCACATACAAAAATCGACCAAAAAATGGTTCAAAGACCTAAATATAGGAGCCCAAACTATGAAACTCCTAGAAGAGAATGTAGGGAAGCATCTACATTTTTGTGCTAGGCAATGGTTTATTACACTTTATTCCAAAAATATAAAGAAAGAAAAAAAAATAGATAAATGGGACTTCATCAAATTTAAAATATTTTGTGCAATGAAGGTAAAAAAACAACCTACACAGTGGGAGAAAATATTTGGAAACCATATATCAGATAAAGTTTAATATTCTGAATATATAATGAAAGCCTTCAACTTAACAACAAAAAGAGTAATAACCCAATTAAAAATGAGCAAAATGGCGTGCAAGGGTAGTTCAGTGGTAGAATTCTCACCTGTCATACAGGTGATTGCAAAAACCTGTCATACAGGAATCAGGTTTGATTCCCAGTCCATGCACTTCCCAAAAAACAAACAAACAAAAGACAAACAAAAATTCAACAAATGGTGGTGCAATAATGGAATACTCAGAAGCAAAAATAATGAAATGTGACCCTGCCATATAGCATACAAAAAAAAAAAGAAAGAAAAGAAAGAGAAAAAGAAAAAATGAACAAAAGACTTGAATAGACTTTTCTCCAAAGAGGATACATAAATGGCCAAAACACAAATGAAAAGATGCTCAATATCATTAGCTATCAGGGAAATGAAAATCACATTCACAATAAGATGCCATTCACATCCATTAGAATGGCTGCTATTTAAAAAATGAAAAGCTGCAAGTGTTGGAGAGGATGCAGAGAAATAGGAACATTAATTCATTGTTGGTGGCAATGTAAAGAAAGCTAAGCATAGAATGACAATATGGCCCAGAAATTGTAATACTAGGTATATATGCAAAATTAGTGAAAGCAGGTACTCAAGCAAATGTTGGTACAACAATGTCATTAGCAACATTATTCATAGTTGCCAAAAAATGGAAGCAACCCAAGTGCCCATCAACCCATGAATACATAAAGAAAATGTAGTATATATACATGATGGAATATTAGTCAGCCATAAAAAGGTGTGAAATTCTGATTCATGGGACAACATTGGTGAACCTCGAAGACATTACATTGAGTGAAATAAGCTAGGCACAAATGACTAATATATGGTCATACATATGAAATCACTAGAATAAACAAACTCATAGGGTCAGAATAGGGGATGGGATGATTATACGAATGGGAAGTCAAGGCTTAAAATGGACATGGTTCCTATTTGGAATGATAGAAATGTTTTTTTCTTTAGTGTTAAGAATAGCATGTATACAAAAAAGCAATACATTTCAAAGCACACCGTAACAATTAGTCATAGTAGAACAGACTTCAGAGTTTAGTATGGATTACAATTCCACAATTTTAGGTTTTTCCTTCTAGTTGCTCTAAGACATTGGAGACTAAAAGAAATATCAATATATGATTCAGTAGTCATGCTCATTTGTTTAACTCTATCTTCTCTGTTATAACTTACCTTCTCCTTTGATCTTTCTCCCAATATTTAGGGGTATTTGGGCTATGCCCATTCTAACATTTTCATGTTGGACAGGGCTGTCAATAATATGGGATAGGGGGCTGGAACTAGCTGATGTTCTGGAGAGGCCGGCCCCTCTGGGTTTCAGGACTTATCTGACTTAGGAATCCGTCTGGAGGTCACAGGTTTCTGGAAAGTAATCATAGTGTATGGAACCTTTGTATAATCTCAGATAAAGCCCTAGGTTGTTGGCAGAAATGGTTGTATTGGGGGTTGGAAAGCCATGAGAAATGGCAGTATTTAGCTGAATCTTGTATAAGGGTAGCCTCCAAAATAGCCTCTTAGCTCTATTTGAACTCTCTCAGCCACTGATATCTTATTTGTTACAATTCTTTTCACCTTTTTGGCATATGGTGCCAGGGCCAGGCTCATCCTTGGGATCCTATCACACATTGCCATGGATACTCTCACCCCTGTATGTCATGTCCTACACAAAGGGGAGGGTAATGATTTCACTTGCAGAGTTGAGAGAGAGAAGAAACACCTAAGTGAAAAAGAGGTCTTCTGGAAGTAACTCTTAGGCATAACTGTAAGTAGGTTTAGCTTCTCCCATTCATAAATAAGTTTCACAAGATTAGGGGCTTGGCCTATTGACTTGGGAGACAACATCAGGAATTTCCCCAGTGGTAAAGTTTAATGGTTCCATACTTTTTCTCCTGTTCCTCAAGGAACTTAGCCAATACATTTTTTCTGGCTTTTAATAAGGGGATTTATTTAGTTACAAATTTATAGTTCTGTAGAGGAAAGGCAACTGGCTTTCCTCTGGCTTTCTCTGTCACATGGGAAGGCACACGGTGGATGTCTGCTGGGCTACCCATCCAGCTACTGGGTTCAAATGGCTTTCCCGGGGTGATTCCTTTCTGCATCTCCAAACATCTGACTTTGTTTGAACTCAGCTCCAAGTGCTGAGTGGTGAGATATGCTAAGCTGCTGAGTTCTCTTCTGACCTCTCTCTTTTAAGCCTCTAGCTAATTAAGTTAAATATCACTCACTGTTGAAGGTATGCCCCTTACCTGATAGCAGATGGAATCAGCCATAGATGAATTTTCACATGCTGATGATTTAAGTCCATAGCAACAGACCAAGGGGGCATCATCACTTGGCCTAGTTGACACCTGAACTTTACTATCACAATACCTAATTATGTTGCCTGAAAGTGCATGAGGTAAACACTGACAAACTGAAGGGACTCCTGTATGCCAGAAGCCTTGATTCTTAAAGATGATTGTATAACTGTATAGTTTATGGTATGACTGTGTGATTGCAAAAACCTGTGACAAACACTCCCTTTATCTAGTATATGGACAGATAAGTAAGAAAATAAAGACAAAATAAATATATGTGGCATATGGGATGTTTTGGGTGTTCTTTTTACTTTTATTTTTATTCTTACTTTTACTTTTTTTGTAGTAATGAAAATATTCAAAAATCAATTGTGATGATGAATGCACAGCTATATGATGATATTATAAATTTTGGATGGTAATATGAATGTGAATATATAATATATCTTAATATAATTCATTAAATAAAAAAGAGCAAGTGGCGATGCTCCCATCACACATGGTAGACAGCAGAGGCAGCCACCAGAAAGAGAAACATGTCAATAGGTCAGGTTGTTCTCACTATGTATTCCATAGAGAATGAGGAACACTAGCTCCATGAAGCCTGAAAACACAATGTAGGAGATGGACAGGTGCTGGACACAAACAGCTATAAGGTGGACCAGAACAACAAATCCACTCTGCTGGGCATGTGCAGCCAGAAAGAAGGGCTGTACGTAGTAGTGATTGGAGGTGTGCATATATTGCAGTGGGGTCTCCATGGGGTTCACCTGCAGAGGATATCCACACCTCCATGGCCATCAAAAGCATTGCCTTGAACTTATCCAAGACCCTGAAGCTATCAAAGGCTGTGAGGAACCACCTGGGAGACCAGAGGAGTAGGCCACAGAACCTAAATGCCAGGTGACCTCTTGTCCCCACCTTGGCAGCTGAAGAGACTGGACTGTTGGATTTCCCCTGGGTCCTATGCCATGCTCCTTTCTTTCTCCATCTTTTCTTCTGTTTCTTGTAGAATGAAGTTGGTTCTGTTTCTTTGACCCAGACTTCTTTCAGGTACAAGTAATTCCAAAGGTGCTACAAAATCATCTCCTGGATCCAAAAACACAGCAACATATCAGTGTGCACTTTCTGCCTGCCCAGATGTGTGGGTTGGGCCACAGCACTGGAGTTTCTTCAGCACCAGGACATTTTGGTCTTCCTCCTTAACCTGAGCAGTCCTCACTTCATCATCACTTCATTGTCTTGCTTATCCTGCTTGCCATTTAGGCCCTGGGTGAGATGCTGAAATCAACTGACTTTGTCCTTGCTCTCCAGGAGCTCAGAGTTCCAAATGAAGCAGATTTGGCCACCCAAAGAGACCAGTTGTGACAAGGTTTCTTTCCCAGCTCCTTTGGATTTGTATACTGCCTGAGTTCTGCAGAGCCACGGGTACCTCCACACCGGTCCCACAGAAGGATGATCTGACTTCAGGGTGGATAAAGCGCCAAAGTCCACAGGGCCTAATAGGGAGACCATTGCAACAAGGTCAAAAGCTCATTCTCACCTCTGGGTACCTCCTTCCAAAGGCCTGCAGCAGGCTGTCCTTGACATTCTGGCTGCTCAGGTGGCATGGACAGGCAGGAGGCCTCCTCGGGGTTGTGAGCAGCTCTGCGCCCCCATGTCCTGGCACTTCTGCAGGTCCTGCCCAGAACTCCCAATGTGTGCAAGGTGCTGCAGGCCTCTCCAAGGGCCAGAGAGGATCCCTCAAGCCCTGGGAGTTCCTAGGGCGGAACCTAGGAAGGGTGGGAAGCACATGAGAGACATGGTGCCAGCAGCCTGAGGGCAAGCAGGCTAGGATTTTGCTAATACTTTTTAATTTTCTGCTCAACATACTCTGAGATATATCTAGGCATTACATTAAACTATATAGAATTACAAGCCCTCATTCCCATTCTGGGCTCTCTGTGTTTGGGTTGTTTACATGAGTTATCGAGACAAGTTGAGTTAGATTATATGCTAAAGAAAATTAAGTTTTGGACAAAATAAACCTCTCTTCTTTTGGTCTCATAGAGCAGGTGAAGTTCTAAAATACAATGTCCTCCTTACCCCTGTATTCTGATTTACCTTAGTCCCAACCTGATCAACTTTGTTCTTATCTGTAATTGAAGCTGATCTCTTTTTCAGTTTCTTTAACAGTTGTTGTAAGTGGCAATGCTGACCTCAGACCTGCAGAACTCCTACTCTGAGCCTTAGGTGTCACACAGGTATCCAAAGTTCCAGGGAAATATCAGGTTATACATACTATGGCACAGCCTCTCAAAATCTAGGAATAACAATTACCACTCCAGACTAATGTGACTGCTATAAGAGCTTACAATCTAGGCCCCAATCTTATGATAACTATTTTCTAAATGAGACCATACAATGTTTGTTCTTTTGTTTCTGGCTTATTTTGTATCACATAATGTTCCATGGGCTCATTCACAATGTTGCATGCCTTGTGACTTCATTCCTTTCTTTAGCAGCACAATATTCAATCATATGTATACACCACAGTTTGCCATTCTACTTCTCAGCCAGTGTATCCTTCAGCCACCTCCATCCATTGGGCATCATGTATAATGTCCAAAGTCAGCAGTCAAAAGTCAAACATCAGACACAAGGTTTTCACAATCACACAGTCACATTGTAAAAGTTATATAGTTATATAGTCTTCTTCAAGAATCAGGGCTACTGGAATACAGTTCAACAGTTTCAGGTACTTCCCTCTAGCCCCTCCAATACACCATAAACTAAAAAGGGACATCTATATAATGTATAAGAATATCCTCCAGGATAATCTCACAACTCTATTTGAAATCTCTCAGCCACTGAGACTTTATTTTGTCTCATTTCTTTCTTCCCCCTTTGGTCAAGAATGCCTTCTAATTCTCATGATGCTGGGTCCTGGCCTATCCCCAGGAGTCAGGTCCCATGTTGCCAGGGAGATATACACTCCTAGGTGTCATGGCCCACATGGGGGGGCGGGGGCAGTGAGTTCAACTGCCAAATTGGCTTAGAAAGAGAAGCCACATCTGTGCAACAAAAGAAGCTTTCCAAGGGTGACTCTTAGGCATAATTATTAGTAGGCTTAGCCTCTCCTTTGAGGAATATGCTTCATGAGGGTGAGCCCCAAGATTGAGGGCTCATTCTATTGAACTGGTTGTCCCCATTGCTTGAGAGAATATTAGGAATTCCCCAGATGGGAACATTGAATATTTCCTTCTTTCTTCCCTGTCCCCAAGGGGACTTTGCAAATACTTTTTTTGTTTTCTGCCCAAATTAATCTGGGATATATTGGCTCCCTTCAGTTTTTCCAATGTTTGCTTTATATACCTTGGAACTCCTGGACTGGATGGAAATGTCTTGGTAATGGATGGTGGTAATGGCAGCACAATACTGTGACTGTAATTAACAGAACTGAAATATATAACTGAATGTGGTTAAAAGGGGAAATGTTAGGTTGTATATATGATAATAGAATAAAAAATTTTAAAAGCTCCATGGAACTGCACGATACAGTGAACCCTATGTCAAACCATAGACTGTAGTTAATAGTACAGTTATTAAAATGTGCTTTCATTAATTGTAACAAACGTTCCCTGCCAATGTAAGATGTTGGTTATCAATTGGCACATAGGAATTCTGTATTTTAAGCATTATTGTTGTAAATCGACAAGTTGTCTAATAAAAAAAATAGAAATGTTCCTTGAGTAAAGTCATAGGAAAAAACTTACATGCATGTGGAAGATAACCTGGAAAAATGCAATTATGTTCCAGGCACCATTTTTAGCACAATATTTACACTAAATTATTTAACATATATTAGTTCATATGTATCATTTCCTAAAATTAACCTAAGAATGTTATCTGTGGTTGAAGCTGGTTTCTTTCTCACTTCCCTCCTACAAATGCCCTTCTCCTGCTTTAAGGAAAAGGCATTACACTTTTGCTTCTAAGCCTTACTCTTGAGCATGTTTCTCAATAGTGTTTTTTCTCTCTTGTGTCCCTAAGGACCCTTTTTAGATATTTTTCTAGTCACTCTTTCCCATCAAAATTTTTTTTTGGTTGTTAAATTTTTATTTCATAATCATAAACCTAACTCTGCAATCCAGCTAGACTTGAAAAGGGAGGATAATGTAGACCCCAAAGAACTGCAGCAAGAGCACAAAGATGATATGCTACTCAGAACTCACAAGGGGAGGCAGGACACTCTCCTGAGCTACAAAAGGAATGTTCTGGTAGTTAAAAAAAACCACAAATCAAATTTATTAGACTTGTCCACAGCTGCAATGGTCATCTTCTAACTGGTCTTGACATGTCTGAACCCAAAGCATGGCTTTCAGAATATCCATGCCCTCTTCTACCTTGCCAAAGACTATGTGCTTGCCATCCAATCACTCAGTCTTAGCAGTGCAGATGAAAACTGGAAACTGTTTGTGTTAGTTCCAGCACTGGCCATGGACAAGATGCCAGGACCTGTATGCTTCAGGATGAAATTCTTGTCATCAAACTTCTTCCATTCAATAGACTTGCCACCAGTGCTATTGTGGCATGTGAAGTCACCACCCTGGCACATAAACCCAGGAATAATTCTGTGAAAGCAGGGAACTTTATAATCAAATCCTCTCTCCCAAATGCGCAGAGCACAGAGATTTTCTGCTGTCTTTGAAACTTACTCTCAAACAGCTCAAAGAAGATGTGGCCCAAGGGCTCCCCATGGACAGTGATGTTGAAGAACATGGTGGGGTTGACTATGGCTGCAAGTGGGGGACTACTATGGTGGATGACGTCTTCTACAAGGTGCCCTCGTGAAATCTCAATGCCAAAGGGATATTGTACATCTGTTTGTGTCCTGTGTGCATATGTGTGCTTTACACATAAAAAGTATAAGATTTTTTCATCCCTCAAGAACCAATTTTTACTTCCATGGAATATAAGAATCTATAGGGTACTAAAGAGTTGTTTGAAATAGTGGTGTTGGTGTGAGAAATTAAATGATTCTGTGATTGTATAGCAAAACTTTTGAAACTCAATGCAATGGTATCTCTGAGGATGAGACCCAGAATTCTGCATGTTTAACTTCTCAGTTTAAGAATTATGACTTTATGCCTCAGCTCCTTTTGCCCAAGCAATAGCAGTGAGTTTCTTTCTTACAACAGGAATTTGAACTTGGGAACTTGGATGTGAAGAACTGGGAAATACAGTGATGAATTCAAATGGGCATTGGCCTGCTTAGTCTTGGTTGATTAGCAGACACTTACAGTGGCCTTCTTGACTTTAACCTGGAGAAGTTGGACCAATGGAATAATTTTCAAAGCAAGATAAAATGCATTTCCAAAAAGGAAATAGGAAAATCACAAAGCCAAACTCCCTATCAATTTGATATGGAGGTCTGTTTTAGTTTGTTGGCTGCTAAAACAGTTACCATACAACAGGCTTGTTTAATGCAGGAATTTATTTGCTCACAGTATCAGAGGCTAGAAGGCTTGTGTCCTCCCATGGTTGGTATTTTGTGGTTGGCGGCAAGCTCTGAGGCTCTTTGGCTTTTCCATCACATAGCAATGCTCATGGCAACATCTCTTCTATTTTTCTTCTGGGTTCCATTGATTTCTAGCTGCTGGATGCTTCTCATGGCTTCTTTCTCTGTCTGGTTTTCACTCTTCTTATAAAGACTCCAATAACCTAGATTCAAACCCAACCTTATTCAGTTGAGCCACACCTTAACTGAAGCAACATCTTGAAGAGATCTTACTTACAATGGGTTCACACCCACCAGAATGCTGAACAAAACCAAGAACACATCCCAACTGGAGTACATAATTCAGTACACCCCAGGGATATTGACAAAAGAGCAGCTAGTTCCCAAAACTGTACCTAATGCAGAGTTGGATGCCATTCCAGTCCTGCAGGTTGATCTGGGTTTGAACTAGACCAACACAATCATAGACAGAGGCCAGGAATGGCCTCAAGAGCAGATTAAGAAGGAACTGCAATGGGTTCCATATTTATCAAAGCAGATTTAAGACCAACTGATTCTGTGAGGGAGCCTAAAGTTTGAAAGGCCTCATGAAGATGGAAACTAGGCAGATGGCATTTGACAGCATGGAAAGGGGTTATCTAAAAAGGTACATAAAGGTGGAATGGAACAGATTTAGGATCTCAGTCTAATTTTCCACTTTTTAAAACTCGCAATTATCTCTGACTTGAAATGTTCAATTTTCTTGATGGTTATTTATGCCAGGTTTGTAATTCAGGTCATGACCCTTGATTTTTCCTGAGTTCTCTTCATAGTGCCTTGTGCATTGGTTACAGAGTGATGTTTTCTTTATTTAAAATAATGTAGACAAGATAGGAATGTTTGCTTTGTGCCAGCCCTAACAAGCTTGACTTCCCTCATCTAGCAAGACTCACCTCTTTGTGCTTTTGAGAAGGGAAGAAACAGCTCCAGTAGAAGCCCTACACAAATGGGACAAAAATTCTTGGGAATTTTTAGCTTTTCTGCTGTGTATTTCTAGATTTAGGGAATGTGAAATTCGCAGACACAATTGTCTGTCTAGACTAGAAAGGAATTTGGAACTTTTTTGGAGCATTATTCTTGCTACTTTGATTTCACAACATTCCCTTCTTCTCCATTACCACCTTGTTTTTATAATACTATAGTGAATTAAAATAGATTGTTTGGAGAATTCAGGAGGGAGTTTTGTGATGCTTCTGTGGATGAAATGGAAACCCTTGTGGTTGGCAAAACCGGACTGAGGATTGCTATTCTTAGAATGGAAATATCAGAGAGTGGTCTCACAGGATTTTAGGAATCGTTAACCTCAGGCTTTTGTAATGTAACTCTTTGGTTTCTACCACAAATGAATAATTTGTTTCAAGCCATTTTTTATATCTCATTTGCACAAACATTCTTTCCATTTTACTTATGTTTTCTTAAAAATTGTTTTAACCCACCAAAAAGCTAATGAGTAGATATAGTAATTGCCAATGTTTCATTTTTCTTGTTTTTGACTTCAATTGTTTTCTTGTCCAGTTAAAGAAAAAAATATCATGGTTTTCTTATCCATTTACTTGTCTTTTCCAGTTTGAATAACTTATGCATTATCTGATTGATCATTCATCCATTTACTCACTTAACTAATGTACTGAGCACCTATCATGTTCAAAGGATGGCGCTAGGCCTTGGAGATAGAGGCAGATGCACTGTTGGCCTTTGAGGAGCTTCTATTGCTCAACCTTTTCCTCTCAGGAGCTCTATGTAGACTCCTGAGATGACATTCTCTTGATTATGTGTCATTAAGGCATGGCAGGGGTATTTCCTGGCCTGCACTTTTATGCTACCTGTTTCTCCAAGAACTAGGGACAATACACTTTAGCTCTTCATTTTCTCTACCATGGAGGAAGCCTGCAGAATCTTTACAACCTTTAGCTGATTCAAAGAGAGGCCATACAGAAAAGTTCTCCTGGAGTACCTGGAAGCTTATGAGATACCTTATACAGAAAGAAATCATAGTTATGCGCTGGGAGGAAGATGGAGAGGCCAGAGCCTGGGCCTTGACTACAGATAATTAGATAAATATGTCCTTGGGGGTTTAGCTGTAATCCAGGGGGTTATTGAACAAATCTCCCACCCTCAGAGGAGATGTAAATCTAATAACATAAGGCCTTCCTCACATGGAAGAGATGACTCCCCATTACCTAGCAGATTTGAAAGCATCCAAACCCAGCTTGCAATGGGAGGCACTCTGGGTGGTCCAAGGGTCTATTGGGTTCAAGTTTCCCATCCTCACCGGGCAGGCTGTCCCAGCACTCAGTCATTGTTATGGTGCAGCACTCCTCCATTGGTGTGTTGCTTTATCCTTTTTATTCTCTCATTCCCCATTCCACTTCCTCCTTCCCACCAGCCATTTGTTTTACAAAATATATATTGTTTGGTCTACATATATTTTTCCATATTTTAATTATAGCCAGATTCAAACATAGAGGAAAGTTGAATGACTAGTTCAGTCAGTAGACACCCATATACCCACCACTGGGATGGAACATGTCCTAACATTTGGCATACTTGCCTAACTCTATATAGTTGTTGTTTTTCTTTTAAATTAATTTGTAGACATCAGACATATCACTCCTAAATACTTGAGCATGCTTCTCCTAAAAATACAGTCATTCTCCTATATATATAGACAATAACAATATCATGTCTAAGAGCATCAATAGTAACTAGGTAATATAATATAATCTAATATGCAGTCCATATCCAGCTTTCCCTACTTACTAAGAATGTGTTTTGTGGTTATTTTTTCAAACTCAGGATTCAATCAAGATTTACATATTTGGTTGTTTAAATCTTTTTAATCTCTTTTACTCTAGAATAAAAGAATCTCATCCCTCCCCACTCCCACCTATCTTTTAAAAATGTTTGGCTTTTTAACATTCCAGTCTGGCAGAATGTTCTTTCTAGATGTGTCTGATTGCTTTCTCATGGTGTTATTTAATTTTTTCCTTTATGTACTGTATGTATTTCCTGTAAACTTGAAGTTAGATCTTAAGACTTGATTAAATTCTGATTAAAGTTTGGCAAAAAATAGGTGTTTTTGTGTATATCATATTGCATCCAGCCAGGAGAAGGCTCATAAGTTCAGTTGTCTGACTATTTTGATCACTTGGTTAAAGTAATAACCACAACATCTTTGCATAGTACAAATATATTTTCCCATTTGAAAATTAGCAAGAAATCTGTAAGGGTGATATCTGGTAGACTGAATATCCTGCCCTCCATCAACCTTTCGCTTAATAATTTTAGCATCTATCAGTGATTTGTGTCTGAATCTGTTGTCTTCTTGGCAGGTGTAAACTTGAAATATTCTAATGTTATTATGCTTTCTACATAGTCCTATATATTTTGACATACTCCCATTGGTCTCTGAGCACTCTCGCGCTTTATGGCAAGTAAGATGTCTGAAGACCTGCTTGTTCTTTTTCTGACCCAGACCTGGAATTACCCATTTCTCTAAGAAATATTGGTTCCTTTTAGTGGAGAATGATATTTGGATCGGGGCCCTGGGTTTGCTCATTTCTATTTGTTTATCACTGTTTCTGGGTCCTTTCAGTAGATGGAGCTAGAAGCAAATAATAAATGAATAAACAAATAAAACAAATAATAAGTTTGTATAGATACTTTCAATTTAAATGAACTATTATATGGCCTTATGTAAGTTCAACTTTATAGTTGTATCTCTTTCTACTGTAAAATTCTTGATTTCTAATTACATTTACTTATTTGTTTTAGTCCACACAAAATAATTTCAAAATTACAATAGCATTATTATTACCAACAATGAATTTATTGAGGGAAATTTAAGAATTTTATTTGCCATTTTTTTTGTCTTTAGGAAATATCCCATTTAGTATATACAGAATAACATGCTTAGGAGTCACTTGGAATAATTATTTCCTCCATGTTCTTAAATTACCAATTTTATAGAGAGTTACATGAATTTGTTTCAGTTTGCTTTGAATTTTAGGATTTACCTATTTTCTATTTGGTTTAATTTTTTCCCCAACATGTAAAAAATTTTCATAGTTCAAAAATCATACTATAAAGAATAGTGTACTTAGAGAAATCTCACTTTTGTCTCTCTCCTTTCATCCTTTCCCTGCCCTCCTACCCCCATAGGTCACTTTCTTAATAAATTTCTGGTGCATCTTCTCAGGCTTTCCTTTTAAGAAAAAAAATTTACATTTCCTCTCTTTTCTAACACAAAAGTGATTTTCTTTTGCACTTTGCTTGTTTCACTTTCTGCAAGTGAAACTCTTCTGTATCTTGCTTGTTTCATACACTCAATGTATAAGATATTTGACCTTCCACGTCCACTCTCTATTCTTCACCTTTCTTTGCCCTACTCTGACCCTGGAAAGTCATGTGTATGGCCTGCAAGATATGGGCTTTGACAGAAGATCAAAGAATAGGAACAGAGGAGTGAGATCAGGATATTTGCCACTCCCCCACTGTGATTTGGCCCTGGCTGTGTTCTTTGAATTAAGGCCACAGCTTCCACCAGGTGGTTCCTCCAATATGGTTACAACTCTCACCAGGTTCAGTAACTACGCCCTCCCTGCATTCCTTTAGGCTCAGTGGCAGGAAAGGTTTCTTGCTTTGCTAAAAGGCAAAGGGAGCATCACCATCCCCTGCTGGTCCTTTAATCCTTCCCCCACCTTTTAAATACCTGCATTATTGAAATCTCTTTAATTGTGCTTTCATGTGTGCCATCTGTTTTCTGCCAGGACTTGGATTGGCAGACAATTTTATCCTGCATATTGCTGTATCACTGAACAGAGACTGTCCTCATTATTTTTTTTTTCCCCGAGGCTCATGGTACTCCATTGTGTAGATGTTCCATAGTCTACCCACCTTCTGTGGATCAGCTTTGACATCTCATCCTTCCACTCCAGACACCAGTAGATTTCAACACAAATGTCTGAGTCATCTGTAAAATGGGGATAAATAATGCACTTGACTTATAGGGTTATTGTGGAGATTTAATGAATTGATATATGTAGAACACATAGACTAGTGCCTAATCCATAGTAAGTGCTCACAAGTGGTGGCTAACATAAACAGTTATCATGAAAATATATTTATATGGCAATGACTATTCTGGCTATTACTTTTGTGTGTCCTCATCTTCTGTCTGCCACACACCCGTGGGCAGTGTGAAATGAGCATGAATTAAGAGGAGCAGTATAGTTTAGAGAAAAGAGTACTGGGCTTGTGGTCCTGAGATCTGGATTCTAGTCCCTGATTTGCCTCTACCGAGGGAGTCATTAAACTCCCCTGATGTATCAAAGGGGGTCGCGAGAGGCCCTACATTTCTCCCTGCCATATGGTTCTGTGCTTTATCATGTGACTTGCTTCCTTTGACCACAGACAAGGAAAATCTTCTCTATGGTGTTCTATGGAGCACCTTTGTCTATCATCCTAGGAATGACAAGACTTGGCTTTCTCCCACCCCGGGGCTTTGTGATGCACCAGAATCAAAATACAGATTGCTCAAGATGTCAGTTGTCAGCCTATTCTTTAGTTCTGGAATGAAAGGGGAGAAAGATGAAATTCAGTCATTTCTTCGCTTTAGTTTCTTGGCAGCAGGGTGCTCCCCATGCCCTACCCCAAGAATTGGTGCTATGCCGCCCTGCACATGATATGGACATTTCAGAGTAAAATTGCTATCCAAAAAAATAAAAAAGGGCCTGAGCTTCAGATCTCTAAAAAGCTGCTTTTGTGGAAAATTAACACTTGAGAGTTCTTTTAAATGCAGCTCAAATGTTCCAACCAGTTGGCGATGCAGCCTTAGCAGGAATAACCAGGTTTGAACTCATTGAACTGCAAGGAATGTCTCAAGGTGGTCGTTTCTGTGACTTAGGAACAGAGCATGGCATCTAACTCTAGAAGTCCAGGCACAGAACTAATGAGAGGTTTCATGTATGTCTAAAAGAACGTCTTTCCAAGAACATATGACCCTTGTTTTGGCATGTGTTCTCAAAATCCTTCAAGTTGGTGGTCAGTTTATAAGTTCCAAATTTTCCTTTAAAAATTCTGCCTGGGGTTTATGTATGTTTTACTATGTGTTATACTGCAATAAAAAGTTTGGAAAGAAAGAAAGAAAAGAAAACAACTCTGCTTGAGTCTCACTTTCTCTGGGATAAACCTAAATACCCAACACCCTTCAGCCTTAGCATTTCCCTACTTTGTGCTTAAGAGGCTTTTATTTTTTTATCCCTGGAATTGGCAACTGTAGAGTAATGGAAAGAGCTCTCAATTCAGAAGCAGAGTCTCTGATTCGAGATTGGTTTCTTTCACTTAGGAGCTGCCTGATACTGGGAAGACCCTTGGCTCTTGTACAGCTCTTTTTTTTTTTTTTTTTTTTTTAAGCTATGAAACAGGCTTAATTCCTATTGTTATGAGGACCAAATAAGATAATGGTTATAAAAAGGGCTTTATTAATGATAGAAAACAGGAAAACTTTACAATGAAGTTTTAAAAAATATTCTGCTATTTTTCTGGTCTGTTTATTCTTATTATCCGGTGTTTCAGGTAACACTCTTCCCTCCTGCAGTCCGTTTCCCAACAGCAGAGAAGGATCTTGTTAAAATGTCAGATCTTGTCATTCTTGTGCTCAAAAGAAGATCCCTCTTTTTCTCTCTGCCCTCTCAGCTCCCTATTGCCTCCAAACGTCAAAACCTACTATTCTCTCCCTTGCTCATTCTCTTCCAGACACATTAGATTTCCTGCTCTGTCTTCAAACCTGAAATTTCCATCTAGCCTCAGAGCCTTGGCTGGTCACTCTGCCTGGAATACTTTCTCTCCAGACAGCCACGAGGCTCATGTGCTCACTTCCTTGTCTTTGCTCAAATGTCACCTTTTCAATGAGCTCCTTTTAAAACCATTCTGTAAAAGTTGCAATCCTGGCACTCCCTAACCCTCTTTCCTGCTTTATATTTTTGCATAGCACTTATTATCTTCTAATATATGATATGAAAGACTTAATATTTTGGTTATTGTTTATCTTCCCCCGCTAGGTTGTAAGCTCCAAGAAAGCAGAGGTTTTCATCTGTTTAGTCAAGGGACAGAGCCACAACATCTAGAACAATGCCTGACACCTCGGCATTGGCCATGGCCCTCGGTAAGTATTTGTTGAATGAACAAACAAATGAATGAAAGGCAGTTCCAAAGTCTCACAGACAGAGAGAAGATGGAAACCTACATTTCCAGATGCTTCTAGTTCATAACTAGTAAACATGAGCTCTGTTGGAAAATCTAATGTGAATCCCCTACCTTCCCCCAAATTTTGCTAATTTATGAGTACTTCCAGAACTAGCCACTGGAATATGAAGAAAAGAAAAGAAAAGGAAAAAAAGAAAAAAAAAAGAAAGGGTTTTCAGCAGTACTAGGAAACAATGCATCTCTTGAATTCCAGCCTTCTGAGAGGAGAGATTTGACAAGATGATTAATTTGTTTTCTCTTACTTAGGGTCATTCACTGTTCAAATCCTGCCTGTCCTTCAAAGCACTGTCCATCTGTGATTTCAGCAACACATCAACCCACAGACCTTTAAATCCAGTTGCCTCTTTTTTCAGGAACATAGGGAAAGAGATGTGGAAGAGCATTTCTCTGGGGCCTGAACGGTGTTAGTCTGAGTGGATGTTTAGATTATGGATCACATTGTGTCAGGGCCAAATGACAGACACCCATTTGTTTAGTGTGGATGCTTCTAACATGTAGAACCCTCTAGAAGACTGCCCCCAGGCAAGACCCCCTGGGTCCTTACTGACAGCCTACACCCCATTACTTACCCATTGATATTTCTGTGCCTCAGCTTCCTGGGTTGATCTGTAGAATTATCTCCCAAAATATAAATGCTTTTGGTAGGGCCACACTTTAGGGGGATCACTTAACACAGTAACTGTGTATTAACACTTTAACAGGGATTTATGGTGCAGGCAACCATGGTCAAGAATGAAGATCAGAAGAAGCTTTGGGGGACTGGAAGAAAGAGAGGCCATGATAGAGGGTGAGGCATGGGCACCAAAGACAAGTTCCCATAGTGGGTGGACACTGTCCTGAAAATCCTCACATTTGCCCCCTCGCCATGGGTGTCCTCTCGAGCATATTCAATTTGATATCAACTTAACTTACATAGCAAACACATATTCTGTTCATATATCTACCTCCATTCTCCACCTTCTCTTGTACTTGTAATGAATTAACATACATTGTATGTTCAAAACCATAGATTTATCATTAGTTTTTATGCATTTGCATTTTACTACTTGTAGGAAGTAGAAAGTGGAGTTGCATGTGAAAACAATATAATACAATAGTTTTGGTATTTATAACTACTCAAATGGTTACCCTTAGGAGGTCTTCATTTCTTCATGCCTCTTTGAACTATTGTCTACCATCCTTTCCCTTCAGTCTGAGGAACTCCCTTTAGCATTGTTTGTAGGGCCGCTCTAATTGTGATGACTTTCATGTGCTTTTGTTTATCTGGGAATGTCTTGCTCGCTCCCTAATGTTTGAAAGAGAGTCTCACTGGATATATAATTCTTAGTTGGCAATTATTTTCTTTCAGCACTTCAGGTATTTTAATCCACTGATTTCTTGCTTCTGTGTTGTGTGATGAGAAATTGGCACACTCTAACTGGGACTCACTCGTACACAGCACATTGCCTTTCTCTCGCAGCTTTCAGAACTCTCTCCTTGTCCTTTGTATTTGACAGTTTGTTCAGTATGTAGAAAAGGCATATTTTTCTTCAGATTTATCCTGTTTGGTCTTCTCTGGGCTTCTTGGATGTGCATATTCATGTCTTTTGTTAACTTGGGAAGTTTTCTGTCATTATTTATTTGAATATTCCTTCTGCTCCCTTTTCTCTTTCTTTTCCTTCTGTGACCCCACAATGCATGAATTTGTATTCTTGATGATATTCTAGATGTATCTTAGACTATTTTCTCTGTTTATAATTCTTTTTTTCTTTCTGTACCTCAGCCTGATACATTTCAATTTTCTTGTCTTCATATTTGCTGATTCTTTCTTCTGCTGTTGAAATCCTCCTGGGCATTTTTCATCTCAGTTATTGTGGTCTTCCACTCCAGTAGTTCTGTTTGGCTCCTCTAAAAATTTCTCTCTGTTAGGCACAGCATCATTAAAGATTCCACATGTGACAGCAAGTCAAATCTTAACAGATTTATTGAGGGGAGAAAGCAGGTGGGACAAGGCAGGTGGGAGAGTAAAAGAGAATGAAAATGCTCCCACCTGGGAAGCCAGTGAAAAGAAAGAAAATGGCTCTGGCCCTTTGTTCTGGGAGCTGTGTTTTAAAAGGAAAATTATGCTGGGAGGGGAGGGTGCCCACTAGGTGGTATGTCATCCCTTGATTGGATGGGAACTTGTTATCTTATGATCTGATTGGTTGCTGGGGTTCCAACACACTGCTCTGTTACCAAGCAGAAGCAGGCCTTCTGGTGGGAGTGGCACTAGCATGTCTGGGGCTTTCAAATATTTTTAAGCCATAAATCTTGTGATCATTTTGCTGGTTTGTCCAGAGTGATGCCCCGATGAATCCCAGAATGATCTGATCAGTGACTGGAAAAATATTTGCAAGCCCCCTTCAGGGAATGGTGAGAACGGGGAGAAATTCGACTTCCCCAAGTTGAATTCTTGATATTCTCACAAGCAGTGTGGACAACCAAAGCTATAGGCTGAGCCTCCAGTCTTGGGGTTTGTTCATATGAAACTTAACCCCACAAAGGATAGGTCAAGTCTACTTAAAATTTAGGCCTAAGAGTCACCCCCAGGAGGGCCTCTTTTGTTGCTCAGATGTGGCCTCTCTCTCCAGCC